>WEIV01018889.1:54869-94869 GCA_013390005.1 Calyptomena viridis | reverse complement strand
CAAAGATTCGTTTTTTCTAATACTGAACAAAAAGAAGCACTGCAGTCTTTTGTTAATGTCCTAGCTCTGTCTGCCCTACGTGTCCTGGTCCTTGTATTTTATATATAAAAAGAAATGAACAGGCACGTACCATGTTAAGCAACTTGTTGACTTAGTATTTTGTAAACTGAAGCGTGTATTAAAATAGGTATTGTTTTTCCTCATTGTAGTCAATGGCAACGTTCCCAGTAGTGTTATTAAATAAAAGAATAGGCCAGAAAGCTGGTTTGCCTGAGTTAAATGAGGGTACAATAGATCATTCTTTCAAGAATTTGGAGCCTATTTAAAACATCTGTTATTTGGTGGGTTTTTTTTGTTTGTTTGTTTGGGTTTGTTGGGTTTTTTTAAAAGACATAGAATTGTGCAGTCATTTTTGCATGAAAAGTGCACTAAAACTCGACTAAAATATTTTAATGAGTCACTGAGGGACTATACTAATGCTTTCATATGTTAGATTATATGCAAAATGAAGGACTGCATCATGCAAGCTCAGTGCTCTGAAACGTAATGTGAATCTGTAACAGGAATTGTTCACTGCAATTAGGAAGCAGCAACAGTTGTTTGAGAGACTCAATGTTAGTCTAGACTAAAGGCCTTCTAAAAACATAATGGAAAGCTTCCTTCAGAGACTGGGTGGAGTCAGTAACACTTTGTGTTTTCTCAGCGCATGGCCAGAAGGTCTCCAAAAACTAAATGTGAAAGAAGGGTTCTAATTCTGCCTTTTTAAAGGACTTGACTTGTCATTTCATAGTTACGACTGTGACAAGGTTACAGCACAGCCCAAGAGCACCATGGAATCTGCCAAGTGAGCTCCATACCCACCAGACACTTGGAACTATGCAAACAGAAAAGCCAAAGCTTACCAGACAGACAAAAATTCAACAATCATAGATCATGAGAAGGTCACATGAAAATCTCTAAAAAAGTAACTAATATGGATGAGTTAATTTACTGTCTCAAGCTGAAAATTCAGATTTCTTTGGATACCTTCTCAGAAACCAAGAGAAAGCTGAGATACTCATCCAATAACTTGGTTCTACCTTGGTTTTAAGGAAAAATTCTGAACATGTAACAATGATGAAAAAAAATGTGATTTTTTTTTCATTAATAATGAAAATGAATTTAAAGGCATGAAGTAGGCATTTGGATGGAATTTAGGTGCCTAAATCCAAAGTTGCCGTTCTGAATATTTTTTACTCTATTAATATATATATGTGAGATTTGCAAAAGAATCAGATATATGAGATGCCGAGCTTTTAAATGACTTACCAAAACTGTATGTGGAGAATCAGTATCTGAAGAATGGATATCCAGTTATGTTTTATATGAAAAAGATGATGAACAAAATACAGAAACTATCTTGGACCTGATGATGAACCAGAACATGGGTTTGACACTTTCAGCTACAGACAGAACCTTGATTGTGGGTTTTTTTTCTGCTTCTTTCACTTATTCAGTTACTCCATTTCACCCCATTACTTCCCTGCAACCTTCAGAAACATGAAGAGTACCACAATCTCCTCACAGAAGCTGTTATTACATTAAAGTCTAACCTATTAGTGCTTTAGTTATTGTCTTTGTACTCTTTTGGGAGGTGGCAGCTGATAGGTTTGAAATCTAACAAAGGACTTGTAGATCCTAGTGTTTATTTCTCTACTAAGCACTCTAATTATAGAAGACTATATCTATTGATTCAGATCAGAAGTCACATTTTCTGATTCAGATCAGAAGTCACTTTTTCCTCGTAGCGTGTGGCTATGGCTACACCTACTATTATTGCAAAACCCAGCTTATGCCAGGCTGGTTTGAATCATCTCCAGCTGTAAAGTGTGCATCATCCTAACTCCAAAGAGGCTGCTTTCATGAAACATTGAAACCATGGAAGTGCCTGAGAATGGTCACATAGGAATTAGGGCTTCTCCCTGCAAAATGGTGATGGGATAAGTAGTTTAACAGAAATGCATCTACACTGATGCAATGCAGCACGGACAACAAACTGGAGGATATGGAAATCATTATGCAGCTGGAAAGCTCTGACATGGGTGCCATCACAGAGACATGGTGGGATGACTGGCACAACTGTAGTGCTGCAATGGATGGCTGTAAACTCTTCAGAAGGGATAACTAAGGAAGCAAAGGCAGTGGGGTAGCCCTGCGTGGTAGAGATTGTTTAGAGCTTGATGGTGGTGACGACAGGGTTGGGTGTTCATGAAAAAGGCAGATATCATGGTTGGAGTCACACAACCAGGATGAAGAGGCAGACAAAATACTCCGTAAGCAGCTGGCAGAAGCCTTGATTTTTGGCCCTTGTTCTTGTGAGGGACTTCAACTTACCAGGTGTCTGCTGGAAATACAACAGAGAGGAAACAGTCTAGGATGTTCCTAATTGTGCACTGGCAGATCTTGTTAAAATCTTAAGAGCTAGTGTAGGAAATAATATAAAATGACCAAAATTCTCTAACAAAACATTGTGTTTAATATTATAAGCTTACAAGTATTTTTAGGATTTCTGTTATTACTGTTCTTTGATATTGTCAGTAATTTGGATGATCATGCTTGTACAAAGTTTTGAAGCCTATAACTTAAATGATGTTTATTATGTTCTGTAAATGTTCCCTTTTCAAATGATTTTTGAAGTTTAATGTTGGATTATTTACAAATGGGAGCACATAATGATGGGTTATTAAGAATCTATCTCCATTTTCTCTGAATTTGTTTCAGGAGTAATTTAGATTAATAAACCAAGAATAGCGTACACTGTCACTCACATACTCTACCTCTTGGTATTTACAGTCATTACTGAATTTTACAGATGTAAATATTTATCCCTGATTTACAAAGAGGGAAATTGAGACATAGGTTGATATCTTAGACTTGTGGAAACCACTGTCATAAATAAGGTAAAAAAGTCTGTGTTCTTGTTCCATTACTGGCACCCTGCCCACTTCATCATCTTGACAGAAGCAAAACCATCTAATGGGGTTCCAGTTGAAGTTGTGGACATCAGCTTATATCTGTGAGGCAGCACACAGTCTGACCTCAGTATAAATGTCTAAGAGCTTTTATGGATAGGTTCACATCTGGAGCTAAACTTACAGAATTACATCTAATGTCCAGTTTCAGTGATAAGAAACACTCGAAACAGAATTACAGCTGTGCCACTTGGAAATGATCTCTCACTGATCTTCATTTCCCTGGTTATGTTTAAGGCTTAGAGCTTCCAACACATTCATATGAATTTGTATGAATATTAACATATGTATGCAAAATTCATCCTATGAAGGTGTTATTCTGGGGCACCTTTTGTGATGCATTAGGCAGGAACAAGGGCAATAATACCTCTTGCTGAGAAGATTAAAAAATGGTTGATCCTTTGAAATACATTTTGTTAGAGAAGACATTTTGAATAAATTATGTGTGTCTGTAGGAGAAATACACTTCTAATGAAAAATATAAATACCCAGGGAAAACCTTCTAAGTATGTGCAGTCAAAGGAGTTGCAGGGAGGCAGAGGAAGGAGGAAATTGCTTGCAAAAGGATGAATGAATTAAGATTATTTTGGAGATGAGAAATAGATCTACACAGTACTTTTCTTAATATTTCCCAGGATATGTCCCGTGTTTTTCATTTTATTGGCTTAAAGGAAATGCTTTTATTTCCAGAACAGAAATCATGCCACAGAAAAGGAAAGCCCAGAGTAGATAGTGCAAAAGAAAATGTCAGAGACTGAAGATGCAATACTCATATCAGATTGCATTCATTTGTCTAAAGCGATGCTGGAATTCATTCATCCAGTTCAGTGAAACACAAACCTTTATTTTCCAGAGATGTACTACAGGCCTTTTTTTTCTGAGACATAGTGAATGACATGAGGATTCATGATGGAAAAAGGTCACCTTCCTTGACTGGATTTCTTCAGTATCCTCTACATAATCAGTAGTGATGTCCATCACTCATGACACCAAGATGTTGGAAATGTATTTATGACCGATGTAGTTAAAAAATATAACATTAAAGAGAATTTGCTTATAGGAATTCCTAGCAAATAAAGGTTAATAGCAAATAATAGTTAAGGATAGACCAAAGGAAATACTGCAAAGCCCTGAGGTCTGTGTATCATTGGTACTTACTGGAAATGGGCATGACTTGGTATCCATGCCTAACACAGTAGGCCTCTCAGAATTACCCTGACATAAGCATGGAATAATAATAATGATCACATGAAGTTTGAAATGATCCTGAAGCTTTTTGATTTCTTACTAATAGAGGACACAGCTGTAAATGGAATTGCTAGTTCTTTTTAGCATGAGCCAGGCTATACATAGTAAGTGAGCATTAGTTAACTGCTGCTTTTAGAAAGAAATCTCTGACTGATTTCTGTTCTCATTACTGTTTTTGAGAGGTGTGTTTTTCAAGTCTCTGTGCAGATATCTGTAGAGCATCTGATGTAAGTGGTAGAACAGATCAGAATAACATTTAAAGGTAGATATGTAGCCCTTGGCTTCTGTTGAGAAGCTTTGTGATAATAAAGCAGTTTTGCCAGCTCACAGACAACAGAAATTCAGTGACTTCAACACAGCTATCCTTTGTATATATTCTTCTCCCTGAGCTGTACCACATGGATTAGGCAGCTGAAAACCCAGACCAGCTGGCCAGCTGACTTTGCAGGCTCTCTTTTTCATGCTATTCATAAGTAAACAAGGAAGCTAAGTTTATCTTAAGTGAATTAATAAAATGTTCACATAGTTGCGTTTGCTGGGTTTTTTTTTGACAGTTTACTTGCCACAATCTAACTGCAGCAAAATTGGAGTCAGTAGAATGACACTAAGAGAAGTTGCATAAGAGTTCTCTTTCTAGATACTTTCCTTTGGCATTCAGTAAAGGGATGAAGAATTCTTTACATTGGAGAAAAAGGAAGAAGTCTTTGTGCCAGAGACGTTGCAGCATAAGGGAAAAGATTGGAAAATAAAGGTCTCACACAGCATGTCCATTGGCTTCAAGGCACTGATAATGTTATGAAAGCTTTAAAGGCACATCAGAGAAGAATAATTTCCTCTTCCACCTACTCTGGTTCTTTCCATAAATTTCCCAAAACAGACCATTGAGTTCTCCACTGACTCCCTGTAGAGCATCCCTGACAAGATGCTGTTTTAGAGCTGTCACACTTGGCAAAGAAATTGTGTCAGTAGGTGGAATGAGATCAAGAAGAAGACACCAAGTGTATTTTTTAGGCTCTTGAAATATCTACCAGTTCTTTGAGTTTGCCTGACACAGAGCCCTGTGCAGCACAAAGATGATGTGTGTTTCTGCTACCCCTCTACTGTTCCCTTGGTAAGCATATCAGAATGAAGAATTGGGCTGAAAAGTTTTATGATTGTCAGATATGTGTGTAAAAAGATTTACATTAGTGAATGTAGAAATTGCAAAGTCTGGGAAAAACTCTGGGGTTAAAAAGTTGTGCTGCCAGACTGAAGTTGTGATGGCAGATGCAGATGGGATTTGGTTGGTACCCTCTAAAAATCAGCATTGCACATAGGTTTGGGATGAGTTGGCCCTTATCCCACCTACTTGCACTGAATAAACAAGACATGATTTTACCTCTCAGTTAACAACTTGGTAATTGCATATCCTTTCATTAATAAAAGAGATAAAAGGCTCTTCTTGCAGCTCTGATCTCCATAGAAGAAGTATGCTTTTCTTTAGTCATTCGATAAATGTGGTAATTTTTCACTTGAAAACAAATTTTTGTAGGTTCAGGAATATGGGAATCTGTTAAATTCTATTTATGAGCAGGATTAGGTGGTAATGATTTAATTGATGGTTGAGTATGCGCACGAACCATGCATAAAAGATCTTTTCAATAATTATATCTTTTCATGAAGTGGCAGGTTTTTGTAATTCAGGTCTCAGACAGTAATTACAAACCAGATGCTATTTTAGGCAGTCTGCAGCACACCTTTGGTACTAATTCTGAAATTCAAAACAAACATAAAGCCCCCATTGGAACACTTAAGGCAGAAAGACTAATTAAATTGGGATAGTGTGGTATCACACATAAATTGCTATGAGAGTACTCTACATAATATTACAGCATTCTCTATGTGGGTTCACTGTCATGGTGCATGACTGGTTTTGGTAAAATTATTTTTTTAAACTTTATGTTGAATCTTCTGGGTCAAAAAGCCCAGGTTTCATTTGGAGATTGTGTTGCATAAAAATCATTGTGTGTCAGTATTGGGCATTTGGAAAACTCAGGATGAATTGTTTCCTGATTGTGGTGGTTTGGCCCTGGCTGGAGGCCAGGTAGCCACCAAAGCTGCTCTACCACTCTTCTCCTCAACTGCACAGGGGAGAGAAATTATAATGAAAAGTTCATGAGTTAAGGACAGGAGGGTTCACTCACCAGTTACTGTCACAGGGAAAACAGATCCAACTTGAAGATATTAGTTTAATTTATTACCAATCAAAACCACAGTAGCATAATGAGAAGTAGAACAAACTTAAAAACACTTTCCCCCCACTCCTCCCTCTTTCCTGGGTTTAGTTTTATTCCCGATTCTTTACCTCCTCCCCACTCAGTAGTGCAGGGAGACAGGGAATGGGTGTTATGGTCAGTTCATCACAAGTCGTTTCTGCTGCTGCTTGAGGAGAGGAGTCCTTCCCCTGCCCCAGCGTGGGGATCCTCCCACAGGAGACAGTCCTCAATGAACTTCACCAATGTGAGTCCTTCCCACAGGCTACAGTTCTTCACAAACTGCTCCAGCGTGTTCCTTTCCATAGGGTCCCATCCTTCAGGAACAGGCTGCTCCAGTGCGTGTCCCCCACTGGGTCACAAATCCTGACAGCACAAAACCTGCTCTAGTGTGGGCTCTTATCTTCACAGGTCCATGGATGCTGCCAGGACTCTGCTCCAGTGCAGACTTCCCACAGAGTCACAGCCTTTTTCAGGTGGATCTCTGCTCCCCGTGGTCCTCCACGGGCCACAGGGCACAGCTGCTCCACTATGGCCTGCACCACGGGCTGCAGGGCAATCTCAGATCTGGCACATGGAGCACCTCCTGCCCCTCCTTCCTCACTGACCTTGGTGTCTGCATTGTTCCTCTCACATATTCTCACAGTTCACAATTACTTCTTCATAATAACTTTTTCCCCCCTTCTTAAATGTGTTATCCCAGAGGCACTACCACCACCACTGGTTGGCTCAGTCTTGGCCATTGGTGGGTCCATCCCGGAGCTGGCTGGCCTTGGCTCTGCTGGACATGGGGGAAACTTCTGGCAGCTTTTCACAAAAGCCACCCCTGTATCCCCCCCTCTACCAGCACCTTGCCATGGAAACCCGATACACTGACAAAAATTGAGGCTTCTTAGCAAACTGTGAAAGCCATTCCTGTAACAGGATGTTAGGAGAGTCTGGATAAGAGACATAATGCAATTTTGGAACAAGATAATGTCATACTCTGCCTCTGAGAAATATGAGATGTTTTACTTCTGAGTAGCTAGCAATCATTAGCACTAAACACAGGATGTTTTGCATTCCTTGCACATTGAAGTGCTGCTGACTCATCTTACACCCTGAAATGATTTTACTTAGGAAATCTAAACAAATAATGATTTACAGATTTTTTTTTCTCTGTCACAATTAATTACCCTTTTTGAAACAGTTCATAGAAGGTGCCAAAGGGGAAAGGAAATTAATATAGAGCAGTAAATCCAAATCTCCTTTCTTTAGAGGTCCTTTCTCTTAAGGGCAGCAACATTAAAGTTTCCTGTGCCTTTGGTTTAAATAAGACTTCCAGAATGTATTACTCGATTAATTGTAGTTATTTTTACAGTTGAATAGTGCATTGTGTCTGTTCCCCTGAATCCTATGATAACTCCTTATATAAACACAATTCTCTTGCTTGTCCATTTGCTCTTTGTGTTGCTGAACATGACTTTGGACAAGTGTCAGAATGCTCTGATGTCTCAGGCTGTGTTATGGCCTCAAACATTTTATTAAGGTACTTATCCAAACTCCTAAAGACATCAAATGTTTGATGTCTTTAGGAAGAGACATGAGTAGCCATTGATTTTGTGATTTGCTGTCACCTTGGATTTTGCAGCATTCATCAAAAGTGTTTCAGGCCTGGACATTATTATTAACTCATTAAATTGCAATCTGGCAACTTACTCTACTATGTCCTGACATTCTGCAGCAGCCTTTATGTCCCTACACCTTTGTTCTGTTGCCTGAAGACAAAACACACACCTTTCTAGTGAAACTTATTACTGTGAGGTGAGTAGCAGACAAAATGTGGGTGAAGGTTGAAACAGCTCATTACCTGCCTTGTCTTTTGGACCTGGGCTCAGTGGGAAAACCAACATATTTGAGGAAGTTTTTTTATATATGAAGAATGAGAACAATTTTACCCATCTGTCCAGTTAAAATCACTGAGGGAAAGATGATGAGGGAAAGGTTTTGAGGAAAGGAGGAGAAGAAAAGGCTTTTCTGGAAAGAAGAAAGAATAAAAAGATATTAGAAGTGAAAAAAAAGTAAGACCAGTAGACAAATAAAATTAAAATCTGTCAGGCATTTAGCTGGATGCCACTTAGATATTATTTCTACTTGCAATGGAATTTCCAAACCAAAGCACCTTAGACCTTATTTGAAGAGCTCCTGAACTTTTGAAGGTTTAGCTCAAGTGTGCTGTTCTGGCTTAGCAGGGTGAGGACAGAAAAGGGAGTGGGGGAGAATGCCATTCAGGTTCTCAGGCAAGTTTGAGGAAATGAAAAATCAGTTCAGAAGAGCCCCACATTCAAATGTAATGATGTTCCTGATGAAAACAAGAATTTTTTTTTTTTAATGACTTCAACCTATTATTTGGCAGTGTTTGGAACAATGAATTTTAATTTAAAGCAGATTTAAAGAGTAGGAGGAGATAGCTTCTGGTCCTTTCTCACTGACAGAATATACAGCTCCAGTGTCATACTGGGAATTCCTCCTTCCGTTTCCATCCACTTCAACTTTTCAAGTAGTGTTGTGTAGAAAGGGAAGATGTCTTGGGACATTTACAAACATCTGGATAAAGATGCAAGAAATGAATTAATTTTGGGAAATATGACAGAAAACATTCACTTCTGCTCTCAGTAACAAGAAATCCACCCATAGCAGTAAAATGTTTGCTCCTAATTATCACTGTTTTACTGAGCAGCTTATAATCATCATTCCAGGTGTGCACCTCTGATGCATAATACCACTCAGGGACTCTTTTCCCATTTATGATGGCCTAAACTTACTGTATTCATTGGCCAAAATCGTACCTATATTTCTAACTGTAGTTCCTGTAGCTCCCAAGTTCCTTTTCCATTAGATTTAAAGGTTTTATTTCTTTATCAGATCTTAGTCTTGAAATTCAAAATAAAGCAGAATATCTTTAAAAAGGTTGTTTTGAACTTCACAATTTTGTGAAGCCTGCCTAAGTTGGAAGCTGGTGAGATTCCTCAAGGGTAACTGAAGAGAGGGGACCAGGGCCAGGCGTAGCAAAGACTCTCTGAATGCTTAGTGTTCTTTTCCTGAAACGTGGTCTAGATTAAAACTTTGAACTGAAAGTAAAATGCCATGATGTTTGGGGAGCTGAGGTTTTGAAGTGAGGAAATAACAGCATCAAAGGTTGTTTTCTGGCAGAACAGAAGAGATGTTTCTACGGGAATAGTAAATATTTGGAATTGAGTCCCTGATTGATGAGCTTGGATTTTTTTTTTAAGCTACGTGATTAGACATCAAATGTTATTTAGTATTTTTTTTTATATAAAGAACTATTTAAAAAAAAAAAGCAAAATTTATTCTGAAGGTCCAAAACTGTTGCACATTTAAAAGACGCTTCTTAAAATTGTATTACATTTATGGGAGACCTAATGTAGCTGTACTCATCTACTGTTTTAAAAATGCTTTTTTGCCAGTTATCAGGATATAAATGACGTGATTACATTAACATTCTTGAAACAGAATTCTGCCTGCTAAACTGAAAATTTTTATAAAGTTTCAGCATAAAGTTTTGTTGTTATTATTAAGAATGGTGTCTCCAATAAAGATGTTTTATTGACAACTTTTCCTTTGGGTAAGAATCTAACACTGGTTGGCCTACTGACATTTCTGGCACTTCTAAATGACTCTTTAAAATTAAAGCAGCTTTAGTCAGGCTCTTCAAACCAGACTGTTCGAGCACTTCTTACATTATGGAACATTTACAGATTTTCCTGCATGTGCTTGTATGAGAACATAAATTCACTGAATGCTATTTGGCAAGTCATTAAGTGGCTTAAGGCCATGACCTTTTGGATGGTGTGGTGGACCAGATTGAAGTCTGTGGTTAATTAATATGGAAATGATAAATGCCTAAGTATACCCAGAGAATTATTTGATGATGTTTAAATGGCAATATTAGAATACGAATCAGGGAGATAAAAACACGTGTTGCTTACATTAGAAACCTCTCTTGGGGCCCACTGTGACAAATTTAATTGACAGTGTTGTCAAAGGTGAAAGGAATTAGTTTGCTGTACAAAACACTATGGGATTTCCTTCCCTGGAAAGGTTACTTTTGGAGTCACAAAGTTTGCCAACGTGATCCTGTCTTTATATGCAGAGTTGCAGCCTCTGCGTCTCTGCTCCTTCCTGAGTTACTGACTTCTTACTTTAACAGCCCATGTCCTTGGCACTTCGGGGACATCACTCTGCACTCCCACTCCTGTCACTTCAGGCACAGTTTGGACTTTGTTGCATGTCCTCACTAGGCACTCACCCTGTGGAAAGGCAGTCAGCAGCTAGTAAAGCTTGTTACTAACCATCTCCCTTAATTGTCATCTCACTGCTGATTAGCTGTGCAGGATTACTACGCTTCTCAGGTTGAATGCTACGTGGGACGTTTTATTTGCTATTGAGCAGGCATTTTCAGTGAGGATTCTCAACCTTTGGCTTCCCACTTGCAGTCATTAACAGGCTGTTGAAATCAGTCTTTCCGCTGTCCCAGTCTTAACAGAGCTTTTTTCCAAGCCTGCAGGCTATGTATAAAGATTTAAAGGATGATTCTGCTCCGAAGTGTCTTCAAAGGAGAGATGTGTGGGCCTGTTTTGACAGAGGAGGAGGCTATTGATTGCTTATTAACAAAGAAATAGAGACATGCAAAACAGTATTTTTGAAAGACATCAAAAACAATTTTGAATTTCATACACCTCCTCTGCTGGAGTATATTTTATAGTGGCTTATGGGACAGAGAGGGATAATTAGCACTACAATCATTGCCAGGGACAAAATGCCTATAGATGTGCCCTTTGCTAACTTTCCATCTCTCTTGTTACCCCAGCACACAACCTGCCTGCAGCACCATTTACAGGTACAGGTATGTAATGCAGAAAAACAAGAGTCTACCCAGACTCTAAAGGTCTTCACCCTACTAAGGATAATATCAACTACAAAATTACAGGCCTGTTTTCATTTCTTTTCCATGTGTCTGTGATGTCAAATAGTCCCAAGAGGAGAAGAGAACTAAATTAAATTCTTAGTTGCATGAAATATTGTTTTGTACCCTATGTTACATGCCAGCAGCCCTTTATTAATGCAGTATGTGCAAGCAGGCTAGATATTCCAAATGAGAGGAGGATGAGCTTATCCCTAAAGAGACAGAGAGACTCTTACTTTATTACTAGTCATCCACATGTGAAACCCTTGCTGACAAATACGTAATTTCACCTGGTGTGAAAAAAAAAAGGAAAAAGGACAAGAGTGTTGCCTTTCTAGGTGCTGTCTGTGAGGTCATACCAGACACATCTGTGCTCTTTTCCATTTGTTCCTGGGCTTTGCCGAGGGAACCCTGGGTATTTCCCAGAGCTACATGTCAGGTCTTGACAGGAGGACTGCTAATTTTGTCAGTGTACCATGCTAAATACTAATTTTGGTAATTTAACACACTATTACTTGATAGAAGCACTTCTGTATCTTCTTGATTTTCTTTGTAACGTTAAGCATATATGAGATTCACGTTTGATATGTCAAATAACATTTTTGTGATTATGATTGTGGATATGGGATGAAACAAGAGTAGGTTTTAGTATCCAAATGCCCAAAATATGTTCAAGTGCTGTAAAGTAACTGTCATGTTAACAGTTTTGTCTCTCTGGCTTTATTTATTTTATCAGAACACAACATCTGTGGAGAAAAACTGAGCAAAAACATTTTCCAAAGTGTTTTCTGGCTTTCTGAATAATGAACTGAACTTTAATATATTAAATACAAAATAGTAATAAATTACAATTGCACAATTTCTTACAGAGTTTTTATTAAGTTCAAAACTTATTTGTTCAGACTAGATTTATATAAATAAATCACAGTACATTTTTACTTGTGTTCAGAAGATTGTAATACATATTACAAAATTAAGATTTTTTGTCCCTCAAACCATCACTGCGAAAGGAATCATGCATTATTTCTACTAAACAAACAAAATGCCCACCTAATTGAGAGAGCCTTGATACAGGTATGGCTCTACTCTCCAAAATTAGACATGAAACATAGAGATACCAGGACTATTTATTGAACAAGAAATAATAAAGTATAGTACAATGTTAATGTGTTATTAAAACCAAAAGTATACCAAAACAACACACCTCTCTTCACGCACCTTTGCAATGGGTATTAAAAATGACAGCTGGCCAGCATGCAACTGAGTAAAACATTCCAGTTTTACGAGGTCTACGTCGGAGCAAAAGAGGAGGAACTAAAAAACCCGGACAAAACAAACGAACAAATGAACAGCCCAGATGCTTACAAGTCCTCAGGTCATCTTCCCCTCTGTGCCAAGAGTGCTGCCTTCGGCCAGCAGGTACCTTGCCTGGGTAGTGTCCACCACTGCCGTCTGGATTAGCGCACTTTACGGACCTTCAGGGAGATGGAGGCCCTCTCAGAGAGCTGCAGGACCCTGGAGAACTTCCAGCTGTAGTTCCTTGCCCAACCCACTGTATTATAAATTAAGGTCTTGGAACTACTCGGCCTTGAATGTGCAGTGCCACCAAAATATAATTCACACCTCGCGCACCTTGGTTCACTCACTGCAAGGCTGTCACTTGAGGACAGAATTATGGTTGCAAGCGAGGCCTTGCACTAATTACAGGAAGGTTCAAAGTGATGCTGTTACAAAATCTGTCCTGCTGCTGTTTTTTCCAGCACAGGGGGCTTCTATTAAACTCGACAGTATTGTGGATTACTTTCTCTACATGCTTTTTTCTTCTAGATAAGAAAGCCATTGTTTTCGCACTTGTTACTGAGATGTAATCACTTGACAATGTACTGTTCTAAAGTGAAAAAAACATTTAATCGCTGACACTTCAGATGGAGTTACCTAATCTATTTTTTTTGCTTTTTCCTGTTCAAACAAAAGGCATTAACACTAAAGTAATTTTAGATAGATTTCCAACTGGGTAAAACAGATTTTTTCAACTAAATTCCCCAGTCTCCATTTATTATTTTTTACCTTTAAACTAAAAGAGAGTTCGCAGCTATTTTTTTTTTTCAGTTGTAGGTATGTTCCTTCAGTGCTCAAATATTACCAGGTGATAAGCATGTAAACACGTCTCTTATGTCTCTGACTTTGGGTGCTCATAATATAGCTACACATCATGTTTGGTGTTTAAAAACACACAACTAAAATCAAGCCAAACTAAAGAAAAAAACCAATGAAAAAACCCCCAATCAATCACTCTCTCAAGCCAAGAAGGGTGGGCTAAATTAAGCTCTTCTTTTTCATTCTTTGGCATTGCCCTTTGCTGTTGTTTCATTTTGGACTGAACCAGTAGCTAAATGGGACTTCTATGTAACAAGCTTCTCACATATACTGCTTTAGTGTTTTGTGGACCCACTGGCATAGAAACTGAGGTTTGCAAGGGTTGGTAAGAACAGTTTGAGCACTGTGTCTTTTATAATACATATTGACTTTCTGTTGCTAGTCTCACCCCAGGTGGAGATGCATGCCTGTTTACCCACTGCCAGAATTACTGACAGGGAAAAGTGAAACTTAAGAGAGCAGAAAAGCTTTTAATGTCTTGTGATTTCAGTGGAAACAGATAAAGAAATATTTGAGTACTCAACTGCAGAAGAGTTGTGCAGTGAGTGTTTTGTTGTGGGAATATCACACAAATGTCCATTATACAGGGCCCCAGTGTCAGGAACTTGCAAGGCTTTCCCACTGCCATTCACTGCTTTTTTCAAAAAACAACATCTGACATGGTGGCTTGGTAGAGAAAACTAAAAGTTTAAAGCTAAAATTTAATAGCACGTTGGCAATGAGCAAAATGGGATTAAAATCTTGCTGAGATGCAGTTTTAAGGGATTTACTTTTCTGTTTTAGGGCTAAATTGCATTTCATACAGCATAATTATGCATTCACAGCAAATAAGAAAGCAAATGATGGTTTCGGCTTTTAAATAATTCTTGTGAGTCTACTACTAATTTACCTCTGAGAATCATAGTTCAGAAAAGAAAGACTAAATAGTGTTAGGACCCTAGTTTTCTCTGGATTTCCAGTATATGTGTCCTCTGTTCCTTCCAATGGCTGTTGTGTTATTGTAATACAGTTCAAAGACAGCAGCAGTCCACCATAATATGAAAATATTTCAGGGCTAGGAAATATCATTGTTCAAGTGGAGTATAAGGGTGAAGATTGAAGTACTGAAATATAGAAAATAGGTACCATTCCACAGATGCACTACTATGGTAAGGCAGATATTTGTAAAAAGCACATGGTAATGCCACAGCCTGAGTAGCAGTTTGCAAGTCATGAGAGCAAAACTTAGGAGAATATAATAAATTTAGGGGGTTTTCCTCATATCTAAGCCTTTGAGGTCTGCTGGATTCCACTTTAAATGCTCACTGTCACAGAGATTTCTTTCTTGTTTTTTAGTAGAACTGTGTTCCAAATAGTTCTTTTCATGCCAGACCCTTAAGCACTAAATAAATTGAGTATGGTAATAACATAAAAGAACCCCAACCCAGTGGCATTTATCATGATACTACATTTCAGTTGATGCCCCTTTGAATTGCTAGGGACAAATCCTAGAAAAGGCTCCTGCATTCTTCCAGGGACACCAATTGAGCCTGCTGCATAGGTGTTTTCCTTTTCATAGAAGTTTCTGTTGCTAATGGTGCAGTGGGAAAGTGTGTCACTGCCTTCTCTGCATTCCAGGCAGGGATATATATATATATAATGATTTGTGGAGGAAATCAAAGAACTCCACTCCAAAGCAAGAGCTCCTCCTTCTTTGCTCATGCCCATCTCCCTGTATTGACTCCTGGGACATGAGCCTGGGTAAAGAGTGCAGGATTTTGCCTGAGGTGAGGATCATGCATGAACAGATATGCACAATGCATTGTATCACTGGCCTGCTGATACAAAGCTTCAGCTGAAAGTGCAGTGAAATAATTTTGCCATGGCGACTTTACATCTGTGTTTTTCATTCTTTTGGAAATGCCCAGTTGTTACCCATCTGAAATTGTGCTTGAGCAAGTTTTGAAGTGTTTAGTTTTCCAGGAGTACCTTGCCCATGGTGGCTGTATTCTCCACAGCATGGCATGAGATTTTTGAAAACCACTGTACTTACAGGACTTCTGTTTTATAGCTGCAGCAGACATTTACAACAGATCCAAGATTTCCTGTAAGTGCCAAGCTCTGCCTTACCTACTAGCAATTCTGATTTTCTGGAAGATCCTCATTGATACGTGATAAAATTATTTTTTCAAATTTGGGGTCAAAATCTCAAACACTTCTTCAATCTGTGCATGCATATCTGTGTCAGCAAAGTTGCAAATCCAAAACACTTGGTGAGCATTCAACACATACAAGATGTGAAGTAATGTGTATGGACATAAACTTATCTGAAGTATATTTAAAGCCCAGTGCTCCCTATCTGTAAGCACATAAGAGACAACTATATTGTATAAAATACCCCTAGTTTGCATTTGCATTTTTTAAACAAAAATTCCCATGTAAAAACCTGAATCAAGTTCTCTCTAGAAAAATCTGGGGAAGAGAGAATTCCATGCATGGCTAAATGAGTGGCAAAAAAATTTATCTCAGGGTCTCTTGTTTTGGGGCATAGATTTTATTATGTGAAAGAGTCCAGTGCTTTGATTTATTTTCTTTTAATGGTCATAACTTGTCAGAATTTACATGTAAAATAGCCCTGCTAATTCTACCACAAATAATAAAGGACATTTTCATAGGCACTATATATTTGGAACAGCATTTTAAAATGACATAGGGGGTGTGTGTGCACATGCACACACATGTGTTTGTTTGCATGATCAAGCATTGCCACCTGTGACATGATTCCAATATTTTGCAGTGTTGTGGACACAACTAAGAAACATTGACTGAATATCATCTACAAAGGTTGAGGACTAACAACCTCCCTATTATACAGATGGTTATCTTCTTTCTAAAAGAACATACTGTCATTACAAATACCATATGCATCTTGTTCTCACCCAACAGAACTTTTTTACAGTTTTTCAGACTTGAAGGATTTTTGCAAGCAACCATATTAATTTGTTTTCACGTAGGTGAAAGGAGGCACCAACTGAGACTGAGGATGCAACTTATCATCAAAAAATAAATGTTTGCTGACAATAATTCTTGGAAAAAAAATTTAGAAAGCTATCCATTCACAATACTGCACCTTTTTTAGCAACTACAAGGACCATGTTTGTTGCTGCTTCCCATATTTGTTGGTTTTTCATTGCTATCATTTTGCTTGTAAAACCTGGGTTATTCTAATGAACAGAAATGATGACTTGAATTTGGGTAATGCTTACAATCATACAAATGATCTACCAGTAGCAATAGTGTCAGCTGGAGAATTAATGCTACAAGTGGATAACATTACGCTACTTGAAACCAATAGCTCTTCACACAGTAGAAGACTGAGGGTTCTATTCAGCAAATATTCAGGGTCCTATGGCTGTGGCCACAGAGGTTCCAGAAGCTCTCGCTGAGTCTAATCCTGATTCAGGAACCAAAATGATATGCTGTGTATATATTTCTCTGCACAGCCTGGATGCGCTGGACACCCTCCCCCACTTGATTCCTGGGAAGGAAAAAAATATGTCTCTGTTTAGCTCAGTGACATGAAAAGCAATCCATAGTAATGAAATCTAAAGAAGTTAGCCAGGCATGTATGAAAAGAACAGGATGCCTGTAAAAAGGGAAGCGCTGCCAAAACCAAATTGTGGGCTCTGGCTGCAATGAAATTTATCAAAGAGGGAGGACAGGTTGGATATAAGGATGTAGACAACTTCTGCTAAGAGACACTTCTCATATTCTGGGCTTTAGTAACCATTACAATGCTCCTTGTGGGCTGTGTCAAGCCATTCCTATCAATGCTTGGCTACAGTTGAAAGCCTGGTGAGATGTTTTCTAAACCCAGTTCCCAAATGCCCAGGTCAGCATTTCAAGCACGGCACTTCAGCCAGTATCTACCTTGTCACTGAGGGCACAAATGCATAGGCAGAGCTCCCCAGCTTTGCTCCATCTTCTTTCACAGAGAGCTGCACGTTGGCAGCACCCGTGCTGTGCAAAGGCACGGTGCCTTCCCACTGCAACAGAGCCTGGGAGCTCTCACAGGCCTCCCTGCTGAAACGGTGCTGCCACAGTCCCCAGGCTCCAGTAAATGCAATCGTTTACCGACACAAGGCAAAATTATGGTATTCTTCCCGGTTTGTACCACCTTTCTACCGCCTGAAAATTACTTCTGGAACTGCCTAGGGTCAGTGCTCATAGACAAGTTGGTAAATCTTCAGTTGCACTCTAGTTAAACTCAGCTACACTCTGATGCATAAAGTATACTCAGAGAGGCTGCAAACCGCCTGTCTCCACGTATTAGGTGCTGACAGCATCATTCCTGCCTTAATATGGATACTATGGTTTTTCCTGTCCTTCAACATTGGGGAAAACACTGTGACTGTTCATAAACATGATTGTTTCTTTTGACTGGCATTACTGCCTGATTTTAGCCAGTGAGGGCAACAATGGAAATAAGTCATGGTAACTCTTAGGAAGCAATTTAGTTAGAGCTTTGATGAATTTTTGCGTCTCATGAATCAGGATTAGTGTTCCCTGTATTGGGGAGAGGATTAGACAGAGGGATTAAAAGGACATCTTTACCCCACTGGACTCTGTGGAATAGCCCCTGAGGATATGGCTAAGAAAGAGTTCAACAGGAATGCCAAATTTCTGCTGAATAGGTTAAAAGGGTGAGGAAGCCTCTTCGGCAGCCATCCAAGCGCAGAAGACCTGCATAACATTCCTGCTGAATAGGGCCCTAAAGACAAAAAACAAAACAAAACAAAACAAAAAAAACATAGGAACCTTGAAAAGCTTTTCTAATTGTGTCGCTTCTTATCAGCGCCTCAGATCTCCAGAGACACTTAAACATATTTTTTTCAGTGCAGTTAGGCATCCTTTGAGATGTGCTAGTGCAATAGATGATATATTGTTACAAGAAAAGAAGTCAAATTAGGTTGTTATATATATAAAAAAAATAAGTCTTGGTTGTTCTGTAAGAAAGGTCCATTTCTTTATATCAATTATCAGTGAAAGTTACCCAAGATCTTGTTTAAAAAGCAAAACCAAACCCTCAATTGAATGTATAATATTCGGTGTTTTCATGTATTTATTTTACAGACATTAATTACTTTCTATCTCCCTAAAACTGAAAGGAACAGACTTAACTTGCTAGTTATGTTTGACTTTTAATATAATTTTTTTCCAAGGCCTTTTCTAGGATTTACTTCACGCATGTGGATCTTGGGTTTGTTAATAAAATTTTATCCAACTTCTAATGCCGTTTGGAGGAGTATTCACAATTATTATAGTGGGGAAGTAAGAAATAAAAGTCTTACCTCTACAAGAGGATGCCAGTGAGCAATGGGTTTCCGAGGGTATGAGAGCATTTCGTTCCAGTGGTCACGACCTAGACTTTCTGCATCGTTGCCTACTTGACATACTCCAATGACCTCATTGTGACCTACACTGTGAAAATGTTCCAGAATATTTTTTTCTTAAAACTTTACCTTTAGAACCATACCATTTGCATATTCCATCAGAAACATTAATCACGGATTTTTAAAATTAATTCTTGTCTGAAAAATCCAATGAACTATAAAATACGTAGGTTTGCTGTAATCCGAGCACTAATCCCACTAATTAGAACAATTTAATATTTCCCCCCCTTATAGCACACACTGTGTGTTTATTTCTTATTTTTTCATGAAGAACGTAAAAGGTTCTTTGCCTGTGTTCTGTAATTAGCTGCAAATACAAGTAAACTCTAAGCCACAATTGTCTAAGTGGAGGCATTTGTGTAAGGGATTGAGTAAATGTGTAAAGACAGAATATCAGTGTGTGGATTGTCTGACTATACACTCAATCACTTCAGTTCTGACAGACATATATGCAGCGTAGTTATGTCAGTTATGAATGCAAAACTACATGTTAAAATTTAGAAAGGAAATTTTGCCTGGCAAAACAAAAGATTTGAGTCTTCTACTAAGATCAACACAATATTAAATCCCCATTTATAGGGAAAAAATTAAAAACTTTCTTTCTGGATGCAAATCTACCGTGCAAGATTTTATAAGCCAATAGTTGATGTCATTTTACAGCTACAGGTATCTCACCGGTCATAATCCATAACAGCTATCGACAAGTTAATTTGGTCAATGTTTTCTGGAGGGACGTCAAAGACTATGGCTTCATTGTAAACGGGATTAAGGGTATTCCTCTTGGTGGAAGTTTTTCTTTTCTTTAGTCGCCTTCCTTCACACATTAAAGAAACCTTCACGTAGGGATCTGTGTGAATCACAAGAACAACGTTGATTTTCTTTTGATGCTTTTAAGCAAACACAAATGGCAAGTGAAGGGAGCAGTCTTCTTGTATGCCCATACCTCCTTGCAGAATTAATCTTCTGGACCTGACTGGAATCTGAGCTTCTTTGTTACCACAGAATGCCTGGAAGGCAGTGGAGCTTTGAAAGGTTTACCTGGTTGACTGCTTATAATGAACAATTTAGGTTCAAGAAGCTCGTTGTTGTGTACAAACTTCTCAGAGGGTATTAAAATATCCACTGAACCATGTTATACATGACTGTTTTTTACAACAGCCTGTGTATCAGCCTATTTATAGTAGCCTAATTACTTGTTAGATTTGTAGCACAGACAGAAGATGACAATGTTTTTCACAATGGGATTTAGTGATGTATGGTTAAATATAATTAAAAATGTAACAATTAGAGGCTTATATTTCTCAAGAGAATTATAATTATTTTAAACTCCTGTATACAGTAAAAAAAAAGCTATTTGTAGCTCTTTTCTGGGAGCTCTAGAACTCCCTGCTTGTATTTAAAAGTAATCTATGAATTCTTATTTAAATTAGTTTATAATTTTCAATAGCATATTTTGAAAGAGTTGCTGAAAGGACTCTGAGATGGTCACTGCTTTAGCCATGTGCCAACAAAAGCAGCACTGGCTCAGTGGCTCTTGGAGACTGGCAGAGAGGGTCAGTCTGCCTCTGTGCCATAACAAACAGTTTGCTGCTCAAACAAATTTCCAGTGTTAGGAATGCATTTTGGCCAAATCATGCTACTCTGAATCACAGTGGCTCTAGAAACCATAATTTTGCAGTCTATTTATGAGCAATCTAAAATAAATTATTTATCTCTCATGAGATCCTGTATTCAACTAACTCAAGAGCTCGCAGTATAAGAACTCTCTTCTTAAAAATCATTCTGGGATTTGACAGTGTTGAATTCTGTGTCTTGGGAGGGAAATGGGACAGAAATCCACACTGAGCATTAAATTCATTCATACCTGATGCTCCTGTGATATCCATTGCTTTTAAATTTCTTGCCTTTATTATTGTAATAGTTAGTCTACCAGCTGTTGGAAGGTAGCAGAGTGAAAACATAAGGTCACCAAGATCCACATTATCCTGTTCCAAGAAAAAAAGAGATAACATGAAGTAATAACAACATTTTTTCCACCCATAACAGGAGGTAAAGATAAAAATACTCCTTTAGGGATCTACAGTTTTGCACGCAAAAGCTGAATTCTCATTCTGAAACATATCTGAAAAAACAGGCATCCATCTGCAAGCAAGTTTCAATTTGTTACGTTTGTTGCTGGACCACCAAAGTTCTCAAGGGTAAATGAGGTTATTTTTCCTAGCACTCCATATTTGGAGATGACACACATTTAAAAGTGAGGAGGTACACTGTGAGGCACTGGAAAACCTTAGTTCTGGTTTATGTTTGGTAGTGATTTGTCTGTATCATTGTGAAGCAGCCACAGCTGTCTAAACCTTTCCTGCTGGTCTGGAGGAGATACCCACAGAGAGGTTCACACACACAAAAAACCCATTGGTTGCACAGAGCAAAGATTTATGCAGCTCTCAAGTTTGCATAAGCTCAGTTGTGAAAGGTCTCAAGTGTCTATGGCAATGGGACAGTCTCCACCTGAAGCATAGTAAGGACATTACTTCCTGTGCCTCACACAGTCAAGCTCCCTCAAGTAAGCTTATCCACCTTTGACAGAATGATTTGCAACCCTTTCCTGTGTTAATGGCATCAGGGTTTCAAAAAGGTAGCAGAAAATGTGCAAACCCTATTTGCAGTTACAAAGCATTGCTTTGTTTAGTTTTTTAAAGGGAAATCCAGCTCTTTCATTTAAAAAATAGAGTGAATAAAGGATTGCATTAAATTATTTCTGCGATTTGATTTGCACTTTTTTGACTGGGCAGTGAATTCATAGTTTCATAGACCTGTCTTCTGTAACTTAATATTTCATTCTCGACTGAAAAAACATTATCTAATCCAGCAAATTCAAAGCTACTTTCCAGGTTTCGCAGGGAAGGGAAATACAGCTGTTGTGGAATGTGTGCATCTTGCCCACTTAGCTTTGTGCAATAGCTTCTCTTCTTTCCCAAGTTGCTTTCTTCCGTGTCAGTCACGAAAAAATGAAGAGTGGTGGATGAAGGTGAGTGAAAATACATGGAAACAGCCCCTAACATGGGTTTGTCTCTGAGCTGTCTCTTGCTGCTGTCCAGACTGATGCCCAGAGCCTGAGCAGTTACATCACATAGGTTCATGAGTTAGCAGGGGAGATAAGCAGGACAGAAAACGTCAGAGTTGCAGGAAAATGTTGTGTTAGAAAGGAATGAGGTTGCTTGATCCAACCCCTTGCTCAAAAGAGGCATCTTTGCTTTAGCTTTTAGCTCACTCAAGGAAAAAAAACACGTACATTCATTCAAAAGTAGGTCCTTTCCATGTGCTGTTATTTAAGAGAGACACTGTCAAAGAAGGGAAAGGCTGATATTACAGGCCCTTTGTCAGGAATAACCAACTTTTAACCCTCACTTGACTTCATCACCTGTCATCATTTCCATTCTGAAGTTCAGTGTTTCATGGGAGCTGTAAAGCTAATAAAGGCTGTGACAATATTGAGGTAGCTGATATCACTCCCTCTGTTTACTGTCTCTTGATGGTGCATACTTGGAAGCAGACCTGCTGCAACAAACTGTGTCACTGACTCACTCTGTGGGAGGATCAAAGTGCTGTTTGAGAAGGTGGTGCTGTAACAAGTCCTACAGGCCAAAGTGATGCCAGGACATCCAGGAGAAATTCTTCTTGGCTGACACCTGCACTTAACATTACAGGAGGAATAACTGATCTCTGAAATTTTCTCAGTGATCAGCTGGAGCTTCATACCTATAATTTGGGGAACAGGAAGCAAAGTTTTCACTCATCCTTCCTATTGTGAGGAAAAGCAACTTCCAACATCTAAGAGTACTTCCCCAGCTCTGAGGTGCTGAGATTTGTAGCTGTGGAATTCTCTCTTGTGCTGCAACTTGGGAGGGGAGCAGAATTTTATGAATCGTTTAAAGGAATTATTAACTGAAGCCATTTTTTTGGAATTTGTCACTCTTTTAAATTTTGATAGAGAGGTTTCCCCCTAAATTCTGCCCTGTAAAAGAAGGCAGCATTGTTGAATCACTCAGGTTTTCCCTGGTCATAAAGAAGCCCATCAGGCACCTGTTGTTAAATGGTGTATTTTGGCATTCTTCAATATGTTCAGCCATGGCAGTCACTCTGTATTCAACTCCAGTGCTGCACATGGTGATGAGGAATTTGCTCTGTGAACACTGTAAATACTTTACTGTTACTACCAAATACAAGAATTTCCATTCCAAGCTTGGTCATCCTGAATGAAGTTTAAAAAACCTTTATCAATTCTTATCAAGAAGTCCATAGGTAGCTGTACTACGACACAATTATTTTATATATAAATGGCAAGAAAAATCATAATATTATAGAATATTCTGAGTAGGGAGGAACCCATAAGGATAAACTTCTGGCCCTGCACAGGAAAGCCCCAGGAATCACACCATGTGCCTGAGAGTATTGCCCAAACATTTCTTAATTCTGTCAGGCTTGGTGCTGTGACCACTTGGTGCTGTGACCACTGTGGAGCTTGTTCCCATGCTCAGCAAACCTCTGGGTGAAGAACCTTTTCCTAATATTTAACCTAAGCCTCCCCTGACCCAGGTTCATGCCACTCCCTTGTATCCTGTCGCTGGTCACCAGAAAGAAGTTAAAACATGTTAATCTTCTGCATAAATGAAATGGTTAGGGAAGAATGGGTCACACATGTTGAATGCAGTGTTAGGAATTATGCCATAATGTACTTGTCCACAAACTTTGTCTTACATTCGAAAAATAATTGTCACCTGCACTGCGAGGTGTTTTTTAGCAAATGCTGCAATGACAGTACTTTGTTAATGCCTTTTTGAAAAATTGCACTGGGTATTATATGAGACAAACATTATTATACTCGGAAAAGAGCCTGTGATTTCTTCAGTCTTTTCCAGTTCTAGAAATTGTAGGTGTTGTAACAATAGGTCACAGATGATTGTGAGATTGTCTGTTCGTAAGCCAATGCTACCAGCAATCTAATCGGGGCAGTCTGAGAACGTGATGGAAGGGAAGCTTGCATTCAGCAGCAGGAAGAAAACACACTTTTTGGCATGCAAATCCTTCTCTGAGTCTGAAAAAGAAGCCTTGTCTTCTCACACTTTCTTTTTGATTTGTAGGGATTTAATGACTACTCCATCATAATGGCTATTTGTAAATCTTTCCTTAATTTTGGAAAGACAGATTTTCTAACATAAAGAGCCTTTTCCTGTGCCCTGGTTATTCCTCCCTGTTTATCCCTATTTTCTGTAATCGAAAGGTGACATTTTCAACTCTTCCAAACACTGTAAATTTTGCTGTTGGGGCCTCGAGGTTCAATTAGAAAGGCTTAATAAGGGAATATTCTTCAGAAAGTACCACAAACCATGACTGCACCACACAATTTGCACATTCATCTGTTTGGGTAACTGCAGTGGAACAGGCAACATGCTCTGATGAGACCAGCAGTGTCACAAGCATGACCCTCACATCCAGCAAACACAGGTCTTTACTATTAATGCAGTTTTTAACAGAACCAAAGCCTATGCAACAGAGCACAGAGAGGATTAATGCACATCTTCACAAGTTTAAAATCACATGGCTTAAGCCACGGACTGTCACTAAAGGTGTGCTGTATTAGCAACAAATAGCTTCAAGGAACAGAATTAACAAGCATAGAGGGTAGGATCTTTTGCAAGGATTATACTCCTGTTTGAATTGAGTACTTGTGTGTTGGTATGTATGCTTGACAAAACGTGGTGATGTAAGTATTACACTGTCAGAAACATTTTAAAAATCCTGCACAGGGAAAGATCTCATAATATTGTAGGCTATCAATGCAGGAATGCTGCACATTCCAAATTTGTGTCTAACTTCATTCATCGTGGTAGTAATACCATATTGTGCATGTTACAGTGCAACCCTGACAGCACTAATATAACCAGACCAAAAAGCTGGGCAGTGTTATGAATAACTTAAAAGATAATAATCATAAGATAATTAAATTGCAATTATAATTTATTTATATGTATATGCCCTATATTATTTTTCTTTTGATCCTTTTCAGCAGGAAGCATATAAGAAAAGGAAGAAGACATAGCTTCAATTTTTAATCTATAACCTGCTCATTCCTGTATTTAAAAAAAGGTAGAACAAGATTGGCATCTGCTTTGCTTTTCCAGTGCCCCAGGCTTTGGCCCCAGGCTCGAGGTGACGTTCGAGTGCCTTGATGTTGTTAGCTCTGCCTTACAACGAGCTGCACAGCCTGGTTCTGATAATCCTGCCTAGATTTGTCTCTGAGCCCTTGTTCTGTTCGTGCAGTCCTTTATTCAACAGGGCAAGAGCATGAAGTTTCTTCATCAAAAATGTCCCAGTGTTACCTAGGAGAGTTATATGTATTCAGTCCAACTGGAGAGTTCAAGCCAGAGGTGTAAAACACAGGGTTTGCCTGAAAACTGCAAACAGAATGAATCCCATGCTGAAACTTCAATGTAAATTCAACCCTTTGATTCCTGTTAGGAGCATGGAGACATAGTCTCCCTCACATTATGCTTCCTCCTTGCTCCATTTCTGGTGGAAATACTTCATATAATATAAAAATTATATTAGTTGAATAATTTTCAGTGGCTTCTACTGAAAGGTTTATTATTCCTGCTTTTCTCAGAAAACATTTCTGGTTTTCCTCCTGTAAAATTAACACAAAATAAATATATCTTTAAAAATGCTGAATTCTAGTCATAACATTAATTGGTTTTTAGTCTATAATGACCCAGTATTTAATCTTAAAATTATTGAATTTTGTTGGAGATTAGCCTGCAGGATAAATCACTCCCTAGTACTGTGTCAGCAGCTCCATGCTGTTGCTTAGTGAGTATAACTCAGCATATTAAACAGAGAGATGTGTAACCTTAAAGAGGACGGTGAACATGGGCCCCTAAACTGCCTCACCTTTGGTGCCTCAGAGGCTGCACTGAGCAGCTCAGGCTGGATCAAACCTTCCCAGTGAAACTGTGAGTTACCTGGCAGTTAGGGATTTTCTGACAAATGGGAATAACATTCGGGATCAGATTTCTCCTCTCCCTTCTCATAAATACATCGGAGTGCAGAGAACGGGGATGCAAAATCATGCAAAACAGACAGCAAGGGATGGAAGAAAACAAGACAAATCATAAGTTATGACTTCTGCTTCTGTCTCTGGTCTTGGAAGAAGATATGCTTGAGTTAAGCATTCACACAATTTGTGCCCATTTCTTTAGAACCTTGAGTTTAGTATTTCTGGAGCAGAGATGTGATAGGCCTGTCACCACGCAGGGCCTGTGCCACTCTAATTAAAGCATATGTCTCAATTATACCAGGTTCCTCAGTCCCCCAGGTATAAAAAGACAGACTCTACTTTTTCGCTTTTCAGCTGTTTTGCAAAACTAATTATGGACTGTGAGGTGCTCATGTATTTTTATGTATCTCACCAGCTTACCAGTAACAGGAGCACTTACAGGCAGTGACGTGCCCTTCCTTACTTCCTTTAAAGTTACAAACTGTTGAAAGAGGTTTTCAAGGCACTAGTGATTTTAGGGACTTGATAAATTCCTATTGCTATGTCAGAGCTGTACAGCTCAGGCAATGGTCCCTTTGCATTCTACCTCCTTTAGCAGTTATACATGTCTCTGCAAAGAAAACAGAGGTTTCATGAAATGAGATGATATCATTTGAGCTTCTGAAGCACAGAAAAGATAGATTACCACTACTTAATTAAAGTATTTTTTCTCCCCTCCTAGCCGAGAAGCATTAGTTATATTTTAAACAAAAAAAATATTTCTAGTTATTTCTAAATCTTTCCTGGAATTAATGCAATAATACTGCTGTAGTGCAAGATAATTTTTACTATACATCATTTTAATATTTGATAATGTGGAGATTTTAATTTTTCAAGGATTTATTTTAGAGGAGGCTCACTCAGCTAAGACAAGGATGATTTAAGTATACCAGGTATATGTGTTAAGTCTAAATGAATTAAAAATTCTTTATGAAGTGTTATCTGCTTTTTGAGATATACATTTATTAAATCATTTATCTACTTTGAGTAAGTCTGCAACAAGATTTGAATGATAAGATATTAATTCAGTTGAGGTACATGTCCAGGACACAAATATTATGCAAATCCCTTATTAAATAAATTTGAGACTCTAATCTGTTTGGGATCTAAATCTAAAGTACCTAATGTGAAGAATTCATGAAGTTAGCTCTACATTTTTTATTATTTAATCATAGAGTTATTTTGAGTTATGTCTATGAGAAATATATATGGATAAAAACTCTTTTGAACTGTTTGATTTTAATCAAATTTGCATGAGACTAGAAGAGAGCCACTTGCTTTCTCATTGCACATTTTAAGATGAATAGAAGATATATGAGTGGAAAATGCTATTTTCATGACATCTGAAATCAAAGAAATGAACTCTGGTAAAGTAGGTATTTATTAATGCCTCAATCAATTTATATCTACAGAGATATGATTAAGTAAAGTATGTGGAAAATGGGAATGGCCTATCTTTTACAATTATTCTTTCAATACATCAATGTCAGGCTATGTTTCATGTTTTAGATTAATTTGCAAATTGTATCATTTTCTCACTGTGGTTTCATTTTTTTCTTTTCATTGTCTCTATTTCTTTTCTTCATGGTTTTCTTATAAAATGAAAGTAAGTAAGTTTAAATGCTTTTAGAGCTAGGTATGCAAAAATGAGTCTGGTTTCATTTACTGGGAAAGAACATTAACAAGCAATTGTGAAGCCTGGTTTCACTACAGTGAAAGAGAAAGCTGAAGTGTTTGCATGTAATTCACTGGATTTTGTACTGCTCTGGGTGATTTTCATGCCAAGTCACAGCCTGGCTATTAACATTTGTGCCTATACAACTATATGAGGTATATATAGAAGCAAGTCTGACGTGGTGCACGAAGAGGCAGGTTCAGGAAATACACCTTGCAATCCCTACTACCCTCCCCATGGGATTGTCTGTGGAACAGCATTTGCTACTTAGCACATACTGATAAAAATGCTGGACCTGAGAGATTCTTGCATGACTAATACAGTGAAAAGTATCATCAGCTAAAGAATCTAAGCCAAAATCCCTTACAAGGGGGGACTACATCACTACTTCTAGTAGTGATGCCAGGCTGGTACCTGGAGCACCTTATAGTCAGACAAACATCTTCCCCACAGAACACTTCTGAATACAACCCCTTTGTGCTGCACTTTGTAGGGACTGAAAGAAATAAGAAGCCTTCCTGCAGGCTGGGCCAGGGAGAGTCACTATAATTATCAGCTCAGGGAGTTTATAGACTTATTTTAACTTACTCAAAGTTTTGCCAAGCATCTTGGGAACTTCTCTATAAAGACAGTAACAAAAGTAAAGCATCCAGCAGACAGCATATCCTTTGTCTCCACTTCAGAGCCTGAAGATCTTTTGACATGGATTTTTGGGTTTTGGATTGTTTGTTGTTTTGGTTTGTTTTGTTGTTTTTTCCCTCTCCTGTTTCCATTATCCTTGTGTCGTGACTACTTTTCTTTAAGGCAGGTCACTGCAGGCCACATAAAAAGGATCCTCCAGACATGACTTTTTGTTGTGCCAGTCATTCAAGATACCTTAGAATGTGTGTAGCTGGAGCCAAAGGATGAGCCTTTCACTCCATCTGTGTTTCAGAAGAAATACACTTAGTGTCTTTGAGAAAAACATACACATAACTTTGTCTTGCCACACTGTCCTTAGCAAATCAAGGACAGAGGCCTTCTGCTGTCGGCAGTCAATGTAGTTATCTCTCAAAAGACCCAACATCTCCACTGTCATAATTTATATCCTATAAATAGGATGGCAGTGATTAACTGAAACTGCCTTTTCAATCTTTTAGCTGCATACCATCCTCAGTTATCTGAGTGCATTTACAGAATATATTTGTTCTTGGCAAGTCATTTAAGACTTTATTGTTAAATTATTCTGAAATAAGATGCTTTAAAAAAAGCATCTATTCGGTAAAGATAAACTTCACCTCCCTACTTATTTTAAACATACACTTAAATCCTACAGATTTTACAGGCTTTGAATCCTTTGCACAGATTTTTCAGTTCCCAACAACTACAGTGGTTTGCTGAATCTGGGCCTAAGAGTGAATCTAATGAATTATCCTGTAGCTATTGAGATAGAAATAACATCTTAATTTGTTCCAAACTAAATTGATGAACTCGAGAGATAGTTTGAATTGAGCTAATGAAAATTAATAGATACATGATTGGAAAAGCTGGAGTACTTGTCCTGTTTATGTGTATGTGGCCATATCAGAAATTGATTTCATGGCGAAACCAGAAATGAGGCACTCTGACAGTGAAAACTCCTGTAGAAAGTTAATAGAAGTAATTTTTAACTCCCTCATCAGTTATTAAGAAGAGGAAAGAGTGAGTACAGAGTTGGCTCTGAAGTCTTGCTAGATGCCATTGTTGGTCACAGGCAGAAGTTCATTGAAATTTAAGTTTCTTCCTGCAAATTAAACTGTTTCTCTGAAAGATATTTTGGGTTTTTTTAATTGTTACTGCTTTATTTCAATTCTTCTATGACTTGTTGCTTTCTAGAAAACACAAAGTTCAATATAGATTTAATACTACAAAAAAGTCTGCCCTGGCTCTTCTCTTCCATGGCTTTCCAGGTTGTCTTGTGTAATTTTGGTTGTTACTGAGAGGCAGGGGTGTGTGTGTGTGTGTAGGACAGGGAATGCTTGAAAGCTGGAGAAAATAACTGATCTTCATGACCTGATATATGAGAATGAAAATGTCATAACCTGCAAGACATGAGTTTACGAGCAAGGTGCTATGGACAGATTTGCTTCTCCTTTTCTCCCGTTGTTTCCCACCTCAATGTATCCTACCTTGTCAGTGTTTACAAGTTGCCACCTTTGGTATTGTGCTTCCAAAGTCTGTTGAAAGGGAAGCCTCCTGAGGGTGGGTTTGATTTCCCAATGCTGAAGCCTTAAAGGAGAGCACTTTAGCACAGAGCTGACTCAAACTTTTCCCTCTGCTGGAATGAAGTGGTGCTTCAGAAATGTTGACAAGCTTGGGAATAGCAATGAAATGTAAATTGCCCTATACAGAAATAGATTCTGCTGGGAAACATAAGAGTTTTGATGTTAGATGAAGGTGGCAAAAATGGAATGACAGGTAGGTCAGGCAGACAAGGGATGCCTCACAGAGGGCAGTGTCACAAGCCAATCTTGGTGAATACTACACAGATGGGAAGAGATAAGAAAACCCTCATGGTTTCAAGGCTAAATGCTAGCTTGTTGTAAGAAGGGGAGACTAAATTACATGTTAAGTGTTCACTATGTCTAGGCAAATGTGAGCTTGAAGAAAATGAAGCAGCAAATCCATTCTAATGCACACACTTATTTCTACCATGAATTATTTGCCAGTTACCTCTTGCTTCCATTCTAAGTTGAAAGACGTGTTTAATTATCTCCATATACTGCTAATAATGAAAATTTCAAATACATCTAAGAAAAATTGCAAGGGAGGAAACTGGCTTTAAAAGAAAGTTAATTGATCAAAATATTTCAATCCAAAATATCTTGCCTGTTAATTTTTTTTCCCTAGTGTGTTAAAATGAAAATGTCAATTTAAACTAAATCTGTATGCAAATCAGTGGACTGACCTTTCACTCTACCTTGAGTTATGATGGCTTCACATGAGCTTACAGCTCCACTAAAATATCAAAACATAATCTGTCTTCTAACCTCTCTCAATTATCTGTTCATGTACAGGGACTGAGAGCAATCAGTATGTTAGACCCCAAGGGCACTAACAGCCCTGACTGGCCCTGACTGCCTGCCAGGGCTTCCCCCACCTGCTCCCCATTTCAGCTTGGTCCAGGGAGCTTGACCTATCCCTAGGGAGCTGCCCCTCAGGTTCCCATCTGTCCCACTCCCTGGTTGGGGTTGTGGGATGAGACCTGGCTGGCCAGGTCCTGCCCAGCAGCTCCAGGGTCCTCCACTGCTTCTGATGTCCCAGCCTGCAGAGAGCAGCCAGCCCTTGAGCCCTGTTGGCACAGACTTAATTAAGGATAAAATCTTGCGGAGTGGCCATTCTGTATAAAAAAAAAGCTCATTAGACACGCTGCTGAAACTACATTATATTAGCTTTTTGGGCCCTGCTGAGAGTTCCTCACCTTCCCTTAGCACTGAATGTCATTCTTAGTGCAGGCATTTTGTGTTGTGTAAAGCAGCTGTCTGTTTTATCGTGTATTCTGAGCACATCACTCTGAGAAGGAGAAAAACTAAATACCTGGGTAGTGCTGAAAAAAGATGGAGAGGGTTGCAGCATTAGGAAAAAAAGAAATGTTCTTTTCAGTCTGCACAGGCCCTTACAACATTTTGTGGATGTATTCATTACACTTAAACCAGTTGTTCTGAACTGTCTTCCTTGCTACTCAGGCTTAGCACAGGTTGTACACAAAATGGGTAAATAAAGAAAGGCCATTTTTACAAATCTGAATCTACTTTTAGTATGAGTTTGCTCTACAATTTTGTTTTTTGAAAAAGAATATGAAAGAGAATGGTTCAAATGATATCATGTGCTCAAAACATAGAAAGTTAATATCAAAGTCTATGCTGCATTAGCATGTCCTTTCTGCCATTGCAGAGCTTTTCTCTGAGCTACGTTTAATCTTTTATTTTGTATTTAATCAGATATTTCTTGATAGATTTTGTCATCTGCTGTGGAATTCTATGCCAGGTGTGATTTCAGTAAGGAAGGTATGGTGGCTTGCTATACATATATCTGTAGTAGGTGCCCTGAGAAGGTCAGGAGGTGCTCATCCTGCTCAGGGCTCCACTGTAAAGAATGCAGAAACTGGAAAAGCACATGTGCCTTGTTCACTGTAAAGAGGCAGCAAAGCAGCACTTTGCCCCATGATTTTGGCCACTTGAGTATATTGTGCTCCTTTCACAGACCACTTTCACAGTTAGTGAGCAGTGTATTGCCATTAACCCAGATTCTGTCTGATCAATTCTAGTGGCTTGAACAGGCTACCCCAGGAAGTGGTGGAGTCACACATGGGTGGAGGGATTTAAAAGATGTATAGATGTGGCACTTAGAGACATAGTTCAGTGGGGGACTGGGCAGTGCTGGGTTACTGCTTGGACTAGATGATCTGAAGGGTCTTTTCCAACCTAAATGATTCTGTGATTCTGTGATCTCTGGATATCAAATCCATGTTCAGCAAAATCCCTGGTGAGCCTATTCTTTCTCTCTCTCTTTTTCTCTCTCTCTCTCTGATCCTTTTTGGCTTCTAATCCCACCAAAAAGTAATACAAGAATTATTACCTCTTTGGATTATTGGACAATTATTGGACAATTTAGCAGGTGAGGAAAGAAGCATGGGCTTATGAATCTATTCCTCCTACTTTTTTTTTTTTATGAGTTACACAGTGATTTTCTTCATTGCCGCTGGAAGTTATTTCTTCTTTTGAGTTGGTACTTTTCCTGGGTATCCTTGTGATTTTAAAGTCAATGATCAAATATCTTTCTGTTAAAATTTCTCCATGTGTTTTCTTTCTCTAGAGACTCTCTTGTCATGTCATGTCATGTCATGCATCACCTCAGGTCAGGGAACACTGAGAATACTTCATGTGTTTCTGGCAAAAAGCAGCTTCATTTCTAGAGTTCCCTGATGTTGAAATCCTGTTACATTGGAAGCTGGCTTGGTTATTATTAAGTGATGCCACTAAATACAAAAAGTTGGTTTGCATAAACAGTAACATGTGCCCTGTCAGACTCCAATGCACCATCCACAGAAAGTTTCATCTACCAGAGAAAAGGTGAAAATGGATTATTATGGCTTAAAACCACGTCTGAGAGTATTCCATGCGACCTCCCATTAGACCAAATGCACAACTGAATTTCACAACATGCATTTTACTAGTAATACTTCTCTATAAAATTTCAACAATAAAAAAGGAATTTTCATAGAAATTTCATTTACTTCTTCATAATTTATTTGAATGGCTCATATAGAAAAGAAAATCACTGCAAATTTCAAAGTGAAGCAGCCAAGGTAAAGAGAGTACTTCACTGCTGGCAATATTCTGTTAATTGAGGGTGCAAAGGTGTGGTGTTGTACTGCTTTGATTGTTCTTGCAAAGACATTTAATTTTAATTGCAAAGTAAATGGAAGAATAGAATCATGGACTTTAAGGGTAGTCTTACAAAACACAGTTACTAAATATGTCAATATAGATGAAACCACTACATCTTCAATATTGCAAAGTTATCTCATTTTATAATTTATAATCTCTCTGGTTTCCAAATACAAAAAGAATTAAAACAATAGAGGGAGGTAGAAAGAGAAAGACAATAAAAATATTGGTAACTAGACAGTGTCCTTCCAGAAGTGTGAACAAGAGGATTGTTTTCATCCTTTGGTTCTCAAACCATGCTACAAGGAAAACTACACATTTGAATCAGGAGAGATTTGGGGGTTTTGGTGGTTCTGTTTTGGGAGTGGGAGAGAAGGCAGGCTTTTCTGTTCCCTGTCAGAGGTGCTACTGACAATTTCGTAACAGACTGCTCTGTAAAATTTGCTGACTGCATAACTTGCTGAGATGCTGTTGGTATCTCACCCTCTCAGGGCAAATCAATGCCATGGAATCTGTGGTGATCCAGCAACGTGGGGTTACTTCCACCACTTGTCTCAGGCAATGCCAGGAATATTTCAGTGTTTCTCAGTATTTTAATTGCTGATGCTGCCCAAAAGTTCACGCAAATCCAGCTACCTTCTTTTCTTCAAAGATAGTTCTGGACTACTGCCATTAGGACACTTAAGCTATGTGGATCTGATAATGGAGAATTTATGCTGTTGCTGTGTATCATCCACCTACTTTACAAATAAACAGAGTATTTTAGTCCTGAGGCTCCTAGGCAGCTTACCAACCCAGTACTACATCTACTTAGGAACTATACAGAAAAAGAGCTTTAAAATTAAACAAAAGACTGTGACAAAGGTGAAAGGAGGTGAAGAAAGAAGACAGAAATACATTTTAGAAAATGCAGACACTGAAATCAAGTATGTATCATCCAGGTGTCTACAGCGTGAGCAGAGATGTGATTGTGCAGAGTGTGACAACAGTTCTTTTTCTGTAATACTTGTTCTCTATCAGATGTGTTCGTGCCTCCCTATTATATTTAGATGTGTACTGGAGGCAATTTTAGGGCCACTTCAGTGAGCATGTTTTCTGTCTTCAAGAATGCACAGGGGATAGTGTAAGATGTGAGATAAAGAAAGCACTAAATATAGAAGTGCTTTAGTGCTTTAAGTCCATAAAAAATGAGTCAACACAACTCTCTCCTGTTAGCAGACTTTTCTTCTAACTTGTTTTACTTTACACGTGCTACATGTGAAACACACCTAGAGAGGAAAATTATTGTTTTCTGCAGCTTGTTCTGTCCTTCCTCATGGAATCACGTGCATTTGTGTGAGGTGAGTGTGGAGAGCTGTCCAGACTTATACCTGGTTGCTTTTATATTCAGAATAAATAGTGTTATTCAGTACATATTCGTCTACGGGTAGGAAAAAAAGTAGCACTTTTAGACAACCAGTGAGTGATTTAGAAAACAGTATTTCATAGTCGCTTAGGTGCCTTCTCAATTTTTCAGTTTGGTTGCTTATAATTTAAATAATTTGATAGTTTTTAGATTAATTCAGAGTTGTGAACTGACTTGTCCTAAATGGTGAGTTCAGTTTAGAACTCTCTTAATTTGGTTACTCAATCTGCCACCTTAAAAGGGCCTGACTTCAATTTTTTGGAAGGAAGTATGACTTTGAAAGAATTTAGTGTAGTTATCTCCTGAGTCATAACTTTTCAAGCAAAACTGTCTGAAAAGAAGAATAGTATCCTTTTGTGTGTGTGCTGATTCAGCACTGAAAGGCTTCCAGAAATAAGTTAACTTTTGAAAAGAACAACAGTGGCTGGATGGGGATGATGAGAGTGATTGTTTTTTAAAATATCTTTTTTTTAATGAAAAAATATTACTGTTATAAATAGGATTATAAGCTTTTTATATGTTATTTTATAACAGCTTTATATTGGATGAACTGTTTTTCATGACTTCCCCAAGAATGTCGATCCTCTATATACTGAGTATAGCAAAGGATTTGGAAAAGGAGCTGGCAAATGAAATATGATGCTAAGCTACCAGAAGGAATGGGTTCTCATTGCAGAAACCTTGAGGGAAAATAATCTGTTTTCATTTCATTAGGATGGCTGCAGCCAGTCAAAAATTGAAGATGGGGATGTAGAACTCAGGTAATTTCTGATGGAGAGATCTGCTTTCTCCAAGGCAAAAGTTGATAGCTCACTCATATTTTAACCATCAAATTTTGAGGGAGAAAGAGTATCTTCACATCTTTGTTGAGTAGGCCATTGTCATGTATTTCTTTTGCACAGAGGAATAACAGGATGCTAATTTGCCTGTTCTGCTGTTCTAGTGAATTTTCTGATGTATATCTCAAGTTATCTGTGTAGGTAATTTCATATGTCTTTTTGTACAAGATACTCTTTCCAAACTATAGCAAGAGGATATACATGAAATCTCACCTTCCACGGGAATTCTTTCCCTGACTTTAGAGTCAGGATCTAATCCTGAGCACTACTCATTTCTACCTGCATAAAATGTTGTGGTCCCAGTAGAGTGAAGTTTATTGTTAAATTAGCATTTACTGCAAGATTCTGTGCTCAGTGGAGTGCAGACACTGAAAGGTTCTCATTATTTTAAAGTGATTCCTTTCTTCCTGATGATCATAAATAACTCTCTAGGGTGTTTGAAACCAAAGTCTGCTGGTTTTTCTCTATCAGTTTTGTACACACTTTTGTTTCACTTTACTGCATACATATTTATTTTATTTTTGGGGTTGTTCAGAAGAGTTATTGTAATGTAGATCAGACGGTTGATTAAACCACAGCTGGCTTTTAAAAATACTTATAAAACCCCAGCATGCTTTTAAAAAGACAACATTATATAGAGTTCTAGGAATTCTGAAAACAAATATACGAAGTACAATATGAGGAATTGTTCTTCGTTCTTTTGAGTTAACTTTCATAGTGTTTGGATAGCAGCTTCTATATGAATGGAAAATACTAGATATTGGATGATATGGCTTATCTCCTATTCACTCCTCCTTTTAAAATAATTTTTCAGTCACACATACTGAGGATGTTAGTAATTCACTGTCTGGCAAGTAAGGTTATGTTTTCTGACATTGTGATAAACTGCTATTTTTTAGATGCCAGATTTGGCCCAATTATCTGAGTGGGGAATTTTAACTCAATAGTTCATATAATCAACCTCCAGCTGTCAGTTGTTTTCTGCTTCCATGCCCATCAAAAGAAAGATTCCATCACTAGTCAGAACTCTTCCAGATGGTGCATGTAGCTTTAATTTGGAGTTTGCCTAATGAAAGGAGTAGTGAACGATTAAGCATTCACTAAGAGGCAAGAGGTAGCTTGTGACTACTGTTTTCTTGAGTAAATAGAGCAAGGTGTTTAATCAAGCAATGAAGTGCCAGAAACACGTAGCTACACAAATCTCAAATGTCATGACACCACAGACATTGCTAATTCAGCCTTGTCACTTGAGCCTGTTACTTCACCAAAGTATATGGTGTGAAATACTCTAATTCTCTGCTAGGGAGCCACAGGAAGGCTCAGACTCTGCAAAAGCCTGTATGTGTCATTTATCCCTGTGAATCCTTCCACTGACTTCAGAGAGACTAACTACAGAATATAAAATAGTCATAATTTTGGTACTTCAGTGTGGATTGTGCATTGCCTTTCAGTGTTTGTGACATCTGGTGAAGAATTCTGAGATTTGGGGGGTTTGCCATTTAATCTTTCCCAGGCAAGCACAAAGTGATGTTGCCGTGGTCTGTTGGATTTTATCAGGAAACACTACACTTTCTATGTTGTTCCTGACACACATGTATTCTGAATGTTTACAAAAAGAAGTTTACCTGAGGAGAAATGAAATGACATAGTGAGTTAAAATGCAGATCTCTGCTGTAAAAACTTGGGACTGATAAATCTTGATGAAAAAGCTTTTAGTCAGGTTGTAGGTCCTCAGTTTTGCCATTGTTTAGCTCCACTCCCAGAAAAACAGCTCACTTACCATGAAAGAGTGATGCCTTTCTGTGTCTCTTCCCTCAGATGGTTTGGCTGCCAAGTAACCTATTCTTCACAAAGTGAAAGAATGGAAAAGCATAGCTATGTATCTTTTGGCAATAACCTGAGCAAGGTCCTCTACAGTGTCTCAGCTGTGACCCTTGTGCTCTGAAGGGCTGTGACTGAAGACACAAAAGCTGTCATGTACACAATTAGGGCCTCCACATTATTTGGAATTCTACTTTTCGACCATATAACCAAATCTTAGCAAAACAGTTTGTGTGTCCTTTGGAGTTTCTACTCCCATTAATGTCAGTTCAGTTGTTCCATCTTTTATTTCTTTCAAACTGCTAAAAGTTCCCTAGACTAGGAGAAAAGCTAGAAAAGCTATAGATACATATTGCGGGAACAATATGTCCTTTTCCACCAGTCAGCTTGAACTTCAGCTGAAGCTTCTAATGTTTTCCCCCTGCAAAGGCATAGGGGAGGTCTGAAGGGAGCCTTCATGTGGTTTTTTTAGCTAGTGGTATAGCCTTATCTTAGTTTTTGCAAGCTCTATAATTTAACCTGTAAGCACAAAATCCAGGCCTCCCAGTTATGATCCAGTAATTCCTCCCATCTGTAGAGATGATATTTTGTCCTGTCTCACAGGACTCCTGTTAAGAGATCCTGGAATCCCTAAAGGCTACAGTGTGAGACAGCTTACATCCTCTAGCAAGACTTTGAAAACGGCCAGAACAGTCTTTTGGTGAGAAAAGAACCTTTGTACAATGGTACTTTCTTTTCCATCTGTTTACTTGGGACACAGGTGTATCAGAAAAGATGAAGTCAGGACTGTACCCCAGCATGTACACATTTTAGGTTGTGTCAGGGTGCCAGCCTGTTGGGTGTGGTGTGCCAGATGTTTTTCCCAAGTGGCTTGGCTATCCCCCTGCCCAAATGACCAGTAAGAGTTTGGGCCACAGTTACAGTGAATGCCTANACAACCAAGATCCCCTTAATACGGCTATTTTAGTCTTAGTGCTTTGCTCATCTTCAAGAATTGCTGCCTATGAATTGTAAAATACTAGAGCAATGGGGTTTTTTGTGTTTGCAGCTCCCACTGACAATTTTGGAAGGTATAGTTGAAGGACAGGCTTGGCTGACCAGGATCACAATTTGGTTTTGCTTTATGTGCAGCATGTCTGTCACTGTGAGCTGTTTCACAGAAGGCTTTCTCAGAGAGCCTTGTCTGAGAGAGATTTTTGGAAAAAAGAATTGGCAGAGGAGGGTGAGAAGACAGGAGAAGGAGGACATGTAGAACAGGGGCAGTGACAGACACTTCCACAACCAGGAAACAGGAATTTAGGATTGTGTCTAGCCTTTTTCAGCATGCAGTTGATGTGTGGAGGAAAATGTTCTTCATACACTATTGCTGTTCTGGGCCTGTTGCACCAGGGAAACATTCGTGATACAAGGACAAAAGAGAGAACTTGAGAATATGCAGCACTGACGGGCAGGGGAAGAACCAGTGTAGAAAGCAGGATTTCAATTTCATAACGAATTGTGAGTTATTTTTGTTTTGAAGCAGAATATCCCTGATTTGATTTGAAATATTTTGCTTTGATAAAACCCAGGATTTTTGTTTCCTATTTCAACTTTAATATATTTTAAAATAGAGTAATGGAAGGGCATTTCAAATGAGAAATCAAAACACCTTATTCTGAAATTTCAGTCTTCTTAAAACTGGCTTTGAAACATTTTCTATTTTTCTTTTAAATTCTTTAACTGGAATGGTGCCATTTCTGCTACATGGGTTTCTTTTTTACTCTTTTGTCTGCTTCCGTATCTTTTGGTTGGTTGGTTGGTTGTACACATGTTTTTGTAGGGAAATATCCATAGTAAAAAAGCTCCCTTGGAAACTCTCATGGCCGTGCTCCCACATTCTGTGAACTTCACGTGGTGCACACACAACTCTCTGAATTGCCATTTTCTGCAACTACTCCCAAACCCCCAATAAATGTTAGCTAAAGCTTCAGTGATTACAAGATCCATCCTGGTTTTGGCTCTTCCTGTGCAGTTACAAGGCTTTTAGGCAATCGCTTGCACAGAATAGTCTTTGTTACCTTTAGAACCAAGATCAGTGTGCTTGTACCACTGACTCAGGACCAACAGAGCTGCATCACAAACCACTGATCTTCAAGGCATTTTACTTTTTTTTTTACTTCTGTCCCTTCCCAAGTTTCATTGAGTATTGTTCTCACAATTTCCCAGCTGTTCCAAGCAGAATTAGGCATATGATGTCTAACTTCTCTGAAAACACTTGCTAATATTTTATCTTTACCCTGTATGATTTTATGTAACTGTATCTATCCTTTGCTCAGCGATGCTGAGTGCTGGCCCCCAATCATTTAAAGGTATCCCATTTCTGACAAATCTTCTCCCACAAAGTNAATACATTTATTAAATAAGGTGAATCTTACCTCTTGCTTTTACTGCCTTAAATTGTCTAGCTAATTGTTGCTCCATGCTTTAATGTGGGCAAGATGCATAGATTTGCAAGTTTCTCCCTTCTAAAGATACTTGAATTTAAAAATCAATCAAATAGGTACATCTCCACATCAATAACTGGTTTTTCCCCTGATGCCAAAGCCTACTTGTTTTAAACAAGTGGAATACCAGGTTAGTACTGAATGTATTTTCTGTATTACAAAAATGAAAAAAAAAAAAAATCAACTTGTATTTCTCTTTTAATGACCAAG
>WEIV01018889.1:36580-53430 GCA_013390005.1 Calyptomena viridis | reverse complement strand
TGAATGTATTTTCTGTATTACAAAAATGAAAAAAAAAAATCAACTTGTATTTCTCTTTTACTGACACAGTCCTAAAAAATCGATATGGGACATTGATGGTTTGGCTTTGGATTCATACACAGAGCTGCAGATTTGGTTTGTTTCTGTTCCTCCTCAAATTGTTAACTCAAAAATTCTGTTGACCATTATAAATATTTTAAATGTTTTTCTGAGCTCCCTTGCTGAATGCCATAGCTTCCCTACACTCTGCAACTTGCCAGAACAGGGATTTCAGAAATACTAGCTAAAGCAACTTGACAAGCTAAACAGTTTTTAGAACTGGAGTAGGTGGACTTAGCTGACTTCCTGCCAGCTACAGTGTCTGCACACTGTCGAAGGAGATAAGCAGTGCTACACAGAGTGGATTAAGGCTGGTGCCAGGAATCTGCAGATTCTGGACCTGGTCTCATTTCTCCTTTTAGGAGTGTTGTGTTTCAAGCAAGTCACATCCCTTTTGCCTGAGTCTGTTCCACTGTCTGTGAATTAGGGACAGTATTTACGTGTATCTTTAAAGAAGTAACTTTATTTTCCTGAATTTTTGAGGGTTTAAACCCTAAGGATGATGGCCTGCATCTATGCAGGACCTGACATAGACCTGAATTGCTCACAGCCTCTTAGCAGGAATGGTCCTGAGCAATGCAACCTTTGAGAAACTTTTTTTCTATTTGAGGTCAGAATAGTTTTGAACTGCAAAAAATCTGGAAGGTTTGGAAAGATTTCAGTATTTTATACTTTTATTACACTTCACATAAACAACTGATTGAAAAAAATTAGTGTCTTTTTGTGTCTCTCCTGCACGTACTTTTATTTGCATTAACATCTCTGAAACATCCTGCTGGTGATGTTGTGATTCCAGTTGCATCTCAGTTACACAACATAAATGCCTAAAAATACGAATTCTCAAGTCTTTCTTTCTTGGGCAAACTCAAGAACACCACCAGCGAACAATCAGCAGTTTTAGAATGCAGAATTTTAAATAACCATCCTACTTTTTAATTCTGTCAAAATGCTAGCATGTATATCGACATGCATCTTAAAATCATTATTTTAAATTATGTTTTTGTTTCCTACTTCCGTGCAAAAGGAATTCAGCATTATCTGACACGCTGTTATATTCTTGACCAGTACTCAGACCCTACAAGAGCTTGAAGATTCTTACAAAGAGATGCAATGAATTTCTTGGCTTTAAAAACTTACAGCACGTGCTGGCTCTTTCTAGGTGTCAGAGAAAACAACTTGAAATACAGATCATGTTTCTTCATAGCTTTGAACTATCCATAACTGTCTTTTGGCTTTCAGTGAACCATACACATTCCTTAAAGTCTGTGGCATGCTACTTCTCAAATTCTCTAAGTATTACCCAGGGTCTTTCTGTCATCTCTTCTCAGTTTCAGAAGTATTTTCCTTCTATGTTTTCACTCTCTTGTACCCTGATCTATTATTTTATAACTCTGGGGACTGGATGAAACACTTTTCAAAGCTTAGCTAGAAACATGTAAAGTACTTTAAGACACGGATATTCAAAACAGAGTAACATTTTGAATCCTTCCTAGTCCTCCAATTGTTTGCAGTTAAAAAATAAACCATGGTTTGAATGCGACCAACTGCTTTCTACCTTTATCAGAGTTTCAACTTACTTCACACCTTCACAGAAGTTGGATATAGCAAAGAGCCTCTAAAGAATTACAGATAAGGATAAATGGTGGCTGTTAATCAGGCAGCTACATTTTGTAAAATATTAGGTGCATAATCACTGCAAATCTTATTGTAAATATTCTTTTAGAAAAAAATGCTACAGAAAGATTCACAAAACCAGGTTAGTCTGGGATGTTCAAACTCAGGGTGAGATGAGAGAAAGGTGCCAATGGGTTGTTAATAAATAAGATTTTTTTTGAAGTGTATGTATAAGGTTAGATGTTCATAAAAAGAGCAGTTTTCATTGTACCATGACTAGATATTAAACATAACTATACCTTATAACTGAAGAATAGCATCAGTGGCAGAAGCCATATATACTATAACAAAGTCACAAAACTGCCTCCTAAAATGACGGGCCATTTTGGAAAATGCTGGCCCAGTTAAAAATGGAAATTTAGATTGTTCTTTCTTCCTCCAATTACCCTCCTGCTCTAAGTTGAGGCCACTTTCAAATACTCTTCTCCAGAAAGATCACCTGCTTAGCAAGTGCCAAAGGCTGAGCACTCTGAGAATCCATACATCCAGTACAAACAAGAGGTAGGTTTCCAGTTCACAGAAATCCTCTCTGTGCCCTGTAGCTGCCTGGTGACGTTTAACAAGCAATTCTTGAAAAAGGATTTTCCTTTCTGGGTGCACAGCAAGTTATGCAAGTGGATCTTCTTGGCATCTTCTGAAAGAGAAGGTTCTCCTTTATCCAAAATGGACTATCTGACACCTTCCTGGTTCATATCTGACACCTTCTTCTTTCATAGTTCTTCATTTTATTTTGTGACAAAGCCATGTACTTTTGCCTGATCAAATTTGAGCTTGAAGATGGCAACTAAGGAAGTATTAACCACTCTTCTTCTCTTCAAACATGCCATAGGTCCATGAACATTACAAATACAAACAAAAAACCTCACCCCAAACCCTGATTACGTTTTAGATGCTACTAAACAAAACATGACAACAAGAGAAACCCAGGCTAAAAATAAAAAGTATCTTTTTTTTCCTGATAAGCCAGAAATCAGTGTAATCTGACTTCTGATTTGTAGATATACAAAAAGCTTATCTAGTTCATTTCATGTTCATCTAAAGTTGATCCACTTAATTATTTCTACCATTATACAGCCCACTGCTGCTTTTTTTTTTCTGCTTGGAAAAAGTGTCAGTGTTAGAGGAGGGATATTTTAAGCTCAGAGGACCTGAGATTAGAAGAACAATCATTTTGATGTTGGAGATTCATGTTTGGCAGCAGACTGCTTTTAAGCATGTAAAAAATTTTTATGCTTTGGTAACAGATGTTATAGTCCAAAGAATGAAAACTGCTGGTTTAGGATAAAAAAAAAAAATCTTCCAGTGTTATTAGAAAACTGAAGAAAGCACATGGCATAATAGGTCAGTTTGATGGCATTGTCTTCGGTAAAGCTGACATTTCACAGGCATAATCTGCAGTGCTCACTTGGAGTAGGACATTTTGCTGGGCAGAGAAGGATTTCTTACATTCTTTTGTATTACTGTGTCAAATTGGATTAGAACATAATGAAATGAAGAATGTAAAATAAAGGCCTTTGGGCTCACTGGTTATGCAGTGTAATAAAATGCACAAGGAATTCAAATGCGTGTACTCTTCACCAGCACGATAAACTTGTCATGTGTAGTTTGTGTGGAGCTTCCCTTTGTTTTGTACGTTTCCTTGGTTTATCCTTCCCGTGTGTACTCTTTGTTGATCTACATTTGCTGAATCTCAATTTTGCCCAGACTCTGTCTGTTCCCTAATTATTATTTGAAACAACAAGGCATTCAAAGATAAAATGACTGAAAACCTGTTACAGTTGATACAGTTTTGGTTTGCAACCATAAACTGCCCTGTGGTGCTCAAAACTTTGCCAAAATTTATTTCTGAGATTCACTAATCTCAATGATTCCAAGCCTGCTGGCTTGGAGAGCAGCCACAGGAGTATTCACTGCTCCACGAGTAGCCCACAGGATTCAGCTTCTGCTGTCAGTCTGTGAAATATCTAAGCTACACAGACAAGAAAATGGGCTGAAACTTGGTTTCTTAAATGATGCATGGAGGGTTTCTCATAACTTTATGGAGTGAATTCTAACCTTTGGAATTTTGGAAATGTTAATTGGTAAGCTGAGTACTCCACACTTGCATTTTATCTGATACTCTTATCTCAGAACCCACATTGCCCAAAATTGGATGTGTCTCCTATGTACCATGAGTCACTTGCTTTGAAAAGGTCTCTGTTAGCTGGAAACCCAGTGACAAGTCTAGATGGCAGGTCGTGTGTTCTGTTTGGATAAACAGGGCTGCACTTCACACAGGAATTGGTATCAGGAGGAATTAATAAATGACTCATGTTTCAGGCCTCAATTTAATTTCAGAGATTACAGAAAATCTCAACATAAATGATGTGCTGCATTGCTTTCGAAATTTGGAGGAAGTAATTAAAAAAAAACCACCAGAGCCAATCTTCTGCCCAAGTTAAAGCAGAGAAAAAGGACCCGTAAATATGAAAGTAACTCTGGTGTGCATGTGTATTCAACTTTCAGTTGACTGTGAAAAATAAGAGTTGATCTTGGGACACCTAATGCTGTGTGAAGGCAGCCTTTCACTTGGAACGACTGTCAGCTGCTCTGTCACATCCCTACTTCTCCCCTGTGGTTGAAAAGCAGTAACTTCTTATTCAAAAGCCAGGTTCATCCTCTCTGTCCACGGCCCTGCCTGTACCCTGAGAGAGGAACTGAATTTCCATCCTAGTGTGGGACAGCACTGGGCAGCAAGTGCACAACACGTTCCACACACTGACTAAGAAGACTGAGGAATCACCTTAAAACAACAAAAATATTGATTTTCAAAAAGAAATTCCAAACAAAAAACCTCCTGGATTTAATCAAATTCTTCTATAACATGGGCATGCTACCAGACCACAGAAGTATAAGGTGAGGGTCTGAATTCAGGAAAGTTATTTGTCTCAGAACATCCTTTACTTTTTAATGGCCTCTTATTCTCAGCTAAGCATATGCTTAAATGCTTTCTTGAACTGAGGTGTAACAAATTTACACTTTGATCTTACTGTTAATGATGTTTGGTTCATTTGACTCTAAAATGTGCACTCTATTTGAGTGTGGTTTGAGATGGCAAATGAAATGTTTACTGACACTTGGCACTGGTACCTTCACCTCTTTGGATTCTGTAATGGATCATTCACATTGAAGGTCTGTTCTCCAGAGGATGCACAAGATTCATTTCTAATGGCATTACAAGGAGGTTGGCTCCTGCTCTAGGAAGAAAGCTCTTTCAGAAGTAATTTCTATTTCTAATCACTATTTGGACTCTTGGTTAGGATTTGATACCAGAGAATTTGGGATAACAGGAATATGGACTCATTTTATGAGTTTCCTATTTCCCTAAGAACAAAATGATGCCAAACAAAGAGTTAAAACAATTCAGGGTGTTTCACTGCTTTCATGGAACAGTATTGTCTGAACTCTCTTTCACTGGATTATAGCTGTGGGGTTATCTGAATTTGTAAGAAAATAGTCTTTTGAAGGATTGAAAATCACCATGTAAGAAATGTTGAATCTGCAGTTCTGGCTTAGTATGCTGTAATTTACATGACAAATAATGCAAAACACAGAAAGACAGGCAAAATAAGAAAAGTAGTGTTTTCTTAAGTAAGTTTTAGATTAAGTAAGATTAAGAGAAAAACATTCTCCAGCATTTCTACTCTATCAGCAGGGCAATGACTAAACCCACTGTCTCCTAAATAAAACATTCTTTAATATATCCAAAGAACAAGAAATGAGGATTAAAATATACTGTCAGTTTCCCTGGATTAAGGTCAAGCCTTGAGAAAGCGAGAGAATATTTTCTTTCATAAATTTAACAGAAAATTTCAGTTATAATCATATTAAGGAAATAAAATCAGAAACAAAAAAAATAGAAAAATTATAATACTTACATTGGTGACATATTCAATATCCTTCCAAATATTACATTCCCTGGGAAAATCTGCCAAATCTAAAAAATTATCCACTACCACTTGGCCAATCAAGTCATGCCTGGAGAATCTGTCAAAGTCATATACAGAGAAATGGAGTTTCCTTGTGTTTAGATCATTGTATGGGACAGTAAATAAAAAAACTTCATCAAATACTGGATTTAGGGTCTTTCTGTGCACTTTAGTCTGGTGTTTTGTTTTCCTATCAGGAAGCAGATATATCTTGACGTATGGATCTGAAGTTCCAGAGAAGTCCTTTGCTGGCAGGTTGATGGCCTTGTGAATCTTCACTATCAGCTGCTCTAAATCACAATCATACTTGAGAATGAAGTTCAGTTTTCCACATGCCTTGCTATTACTCCTCCGGCCGTCGTCTGTGTCCACTGATCTTTGTTTGTACAGCTCTGGTTTAATGCGGCCAATCCCTGTCAGTTGCTCTTGTTTCTGGACCTGCTGGATGTTGAAGTCAGGGTTGGAAAGGTTGAGCTGTCTTCGGATTGAATTATGCCTTGAGTGAAAATGAAAGAATTGAAACAGATTGTGTTGAAGATAATAAGAATCTGTGCACACACACGAAAGATCCTGTTCTCATTTGGTGCATTTTTGTAATGGACGGTGGGGTCAGATTTTTAATCCATGAAGGAGGGATAAAGCATGAAACTCAACAGTTGTGAGAGCTGACCTTCAGCATCAGACTGCTAATGTCACATTATTTTGTGCTCCCACGTTTCAAGCCAGTGGTAGGCACCCCCCAAACCTGGCTGAAGAAGGTGACAAATGGAAATCCATGGTTACTGCAAATCCAAAGGATCTGCCTTACTGGCAAATGTAATGTGATATAAGAACTGCAGCTGTTTTTAATCAGTTGCCATTTTTGAATCCTTTAAACTATTGCCTATTAAACGAGCTGCATTATGTAAACAGCAGCAAGATCAGCTGAGCTTGCTGATTTCTGGTTCAGAGGTAAACTGGACAAAGGAAGATGCCTCCTGACATCTCTGCATTTTAATTACTTGTTGATTTCTATGATTAATTCATTTAAAAGTGAGCTGTTCTGGTCTGAAATGGCTTGCTGACCACCCAACAATTGTTTTGGTTTCTTCTCTCATACCTGAGGTAATAAGCTCTGTGGTACTTGGACTGAAAAGCTCCTTTAGTTTTATTGCTTCAAGATAAATAGTTGCTCTTAGCTTTGGTCCAGTGGAATTTATTACCTGGAGTCACTTACTTATTGTGACTGAAATTTATCCTTCATGAATGGTAATGGAAATCAAATTTGCAAACTTTGGGGTTGGGGTGGGGGGATATGAAAGTTGGATTAGGCTAAACCCTAATCTTATACAAGTGAGATTCCATTTATTCCTATTCATATGAGGAATTGCTCAATGTATGGGAATAGCATGAGCTGTGGTTGAACATAGAAAGAGCATGTAGAAAATGCTAGCACAGGATTAGCCCAAAGCTATTTATATTGAATCTAATCAGCAATAGTTCCTCTGCTATCATTGGTCATTCATTCCTTGTAAATATCTGTTTCCACATGCTTAAAACAGGAACAGCCTCTCCTGCATTATCCTAGTTTTTTCTCTTGTTGCATAATAAATACATAATCTTACAGCCATACATTAGTTGTTTCCAGGATAAAATATTACTATGCCACCAAAAATAAAAAGCAACCTTTAAGCTCCTCACTGCAGTGGGAGATGCAGGATACCCTGTGAAGGAATAACAAGGAGGGCACTGCAGAGACATCTTAGCAGGGACTATAGCAGGGACAGGTGCCTGGTCTCCCTGGCCACAGAGGAAAACCCCAGGTGGATCCTCAGTCATGGCAGAAAGCAGCAGAGACAAAGGTGATGTCTCTGCTGAGGGATGCAGTGCAATGAAGACGGGCCCCTCCTGATCAGTGAGAGAGTCCTTCGGAGAAGACCTGGGCAAAAGTAAGGGGCAATGAAAGAGAGGGCTAAAGAGCAAAGCCTGTGTCAGCAAACAGTGAAGGGCAGGGGTGGGACCTGGACAAGGCATGCCCTTGTTCACAGCCAGCCAGTGTAACACCTGCTGGACACTCCTTCACAGGGCTGAAGACCTTGTCTGTGCCCTTGGGATACTGAGACAAGTTCTTTTACAGATTGATATTAGCATTAGGAATGTTCTGGGGATTTGTCAAATTCTTTCTGAGACACGTTTTGGACAACTGGCAACTGAAAGCTGAACTGGCTGTTGTCATCTCACCCATGTTTAGGTGTGTCTGCAGGCAAGAGACTTGGTTAAATTTGCTCTCCTGGACAGCAAGAAAGGAGGCTAGCAAAAACCACCGGGCTAGTGCTGTACCTTCTCCAGCTGGAGTGCACTTCCTTTGACTCAGATATTTACTGGCTCTTCACATGCTGACCTTTTTTCTTACTGTATGAAACATAATCCTTTCATTACCTGCCCCAACATGCACTCTCACTCTCCTCCTTTTCTCTTCCCTCATGTACTGGTTCTTCAGTTCCCCTGGAGACTTCACTGACTCTTGTTCAGTCCCTCCTCCCCCCACAGTCATGATTGTGGCTAAAATTTATGATTTTTAATCCTATTTCTAACTCTTGCAAGTGTTTCGTTAGCTTGCCCTACTTTTCTTCTTTGGTTGTTTTAAAAATCTTTGAGGAGGTATTACTGAACATTCAGCATCAGGGCTAAGTACAAATGAATATGCTCTACAAGCTAAATCTAGGCTGTTCTGGTGCTTTTAAGGGACATGCAATGCTCTGTGTTATCCAGCTTCTGAGGGAGAAGCAAAAATGAGTAGTCCATAGAATAACTTTTGTGTAGCTTTTTTTTTTAAAGAATGTGGCAAGTAGGTGATACATTTTTATTAGATCACTGTACTGGATAATCAAGCTGTGCTTTTAGGACTGTATCTGTATTCATTAACATCAGAGAGAAACTGGAGTTACTGACCGAGCAGAAGAAGTTGGTTCAGTGATCTGACGATGCATTCGCGCATTGTGTACGCAGTTCTCCTTCGTTCCTGCCTGGGTATCTAATGGAATATCAGGGGAGGTGTGGCTGATCTTCATGGAGGAGTCCGGATAGGCTGCAGGCTGACCCAGATAATCCTCACTGTAGTCACGGTCATTGGTGTCTGTGTCTGTGTAGTTCAGCGATTCCTGCCTGTTGTCTTTGTTCCCAAATGGCAGGCCACGCTCTCGCCAAGGGATCCAACAAAGCTTCCAGGACACAAACAGAGAGACACCAAACAGAGCAAGACCACAGGCTGTGACAACTAAGGACAGCAAGCTTATTGAGATATCTGCAAACAAGAAAAACACATCCATGTCACGTCTTCGTGCTATCTGGAGCTCTGCATTTCCAAAGCATCAATATGAGAAGTAAAGATCTCTGGATTGCAGATCCACAAAAGTTAAATTCTGTTCCCTGCAACAAACATACCAAAAGTTCTAATTTTTTTTCCTCCCCAAAGAAATTTGTTTGGAATTCAGTATAAGGCTTACCTTGATAGAACCTAGCTTATATCTTCCCCCCAAAAGCTCAGTGGTATGACATGTTATTCTAAATATGAAATGGGTTGTTCATTCGCTCCCTCAACTCTCTATTGATAAAAGAGCTGTGCCTGCAGCACTTCGTGCCTTTTTTTTCCTTTCATGTAGTTTCCTCCACCTGCTTTACCAGATCTTACCACCTTCTCTTCCAGAGACTGTATTATACTCAAACACCATGAAAATATGCACACCAGCACATATGTGACAGGAATTTTTTTACATATTCAACTGGGGTATCTTGGTTTATTATTTTAAGTCCCTTCATTCTAATTTTAGACTCATTCCTATCTTTGAAAATTATTTTTGACTATCAATGCATGGCTTGCTATTCATATTTTTTAATTAGGATACCAATATCTCTTAGAAACTGAGATTTTCCTGTTCGGTGTGGTTGGTTTTTTTAACTCCAAAGGCTCTTTTTCATATTTTCTGGTATAAAAAGAAATGTGGAGATGAGTTTTCTGTTGTTTTCCCTCCATTTCCAGCATTATCCTAGTCCATCAATACAAGTAAGTTACAACTGGGAGAAGTTTTTGCTCTGTTTTGCTTTAAGATGCACATTGGGAAAATGACTCAGTGGAACAGCTATTTTTATGGCTACAGTGTTTTTGAAAACAAGTCTCTCTGTGAATTACACAATACATCATGCCTTAAACACAATTAGTGAGAATTCTATTTTACTGCTTTAAATTACAAACACGAGCTGATCAAAGCAATTTTTCACACTGTGTGTAGGTTCAGAATGTCAGGCTTCATCTCTCGAAGCCAACAGCTAGCCTAAATTTTCAAAGGATGGCATGAGGTTGAAATGTACTGCTTCTACTAAGACAATTATTTAAGAATGACAATTCAGATGAAACAGCCCCAGTATACATGAAAAAACCCCCACAATATTTTTTTTAAAAAGTGGAAAAGTCAATACCTTCTGCACCTGCTGTGAGTCTTCATTCTTATTAGCCAGACAAATTAAATTTCTGCAGGGGGGGAGTGACACTACAATCCATTTCACACAGGAGCTGCCCAGTTTACTCTGCATGCTGACAACCAATTTCAAACAATTTTAGCCAGCACGGTCCTTTCTGTCCTTCTCCAAATCATATGAAGACAAAGCTCATTAACAGTGGAGACAGTACAGCAGCTGTTTGGAATTATAACAAAGAGTTTCAGAGCTGAAATTAATTAAAGAAATTCCTCCCATGCATAAAAGGCAATTTGGGAGAAAGGAGAATGGTTGTTCTTGATAATTTTAGAATATTTGTTGGTAAACAAGTCTGGCAGTGGAGGCAGAACACAACCTCTGTGTTTGATTAAAAAGCTGAGGATATAGGATGCAGTAGTGAAAGAAGACCTTCAGAATAAAGCAATTTGTCTTTGATTCCCTGGAGTAGAAGGAAGAAATACACCAGAGGTCTTCAAAAAGGCCACTTTTTTCAAAGAACTGATTCAACTAAATGATCCAGCATTTAAAGAAATGAGAAACTGGGAGTTGTCTGAACCAGCTAGAAGATTACAAGGTGAGAACTGGAGACTGCTCAATGCAAAGCATGTGTGAATGTAAGGAACAATTTGAAAGGCAGAGCAACAGTCCCCTACCTTGAAAATTACTTCAGCAGAGGACAGAGTCTTCTAAAGAACCGATATAATGAGGAAAAAAATGCATGAGGGCAGTATGAACTGCTTTTCATTTGGAGAGCTTTAATAACATACCTCTGCATCTGGTTAACATAACACCCTCATCTCACAACTTACCTCCAGAGAAGTTGGGTAGTAACAGGTCAGGTAACTTGCCAAGTCACAGCATTAGAGGAAATTTTTTTTTCCATTACCTTGGTTTTACTTCTTCCTGACTCCTTTGCGTCAGAAAGAAGTTTTTTATGAAGTTTTGGTTTCTGTGGGTGGAAAGGGGACCATCATGTATCTGTCTTAACTCTATGGAAGACTGTAGGACTAAACTAAAGGGTAGTGCTCTAAGTTGTTATCTTTCATTGGACAGTAATTTTCATTTCCACACCTGCCTGGCTATTTTCAACGAATGGACAGATCCAGCGTGAATAGCTGGGGCGAGTGCAGTTCCAAGTGAAGAGATTTTTGGCTGCATCCTGGAGCTGCTTTTCCATTAGCCACTTGTACTGTTACATACTGTATTTGCTCTATAATTTTTACTCCAACTTTCCAGATGTCTCAGTTTTTCTAAGCCTGTTTATCTGTATTCTCATGTGGCAGCAGTGCTCATCTGATGCCAGTGATTTCCTCTGCTTTGTAATGAGAGCAGGGTAAGTCTTTACTTTTTTGTCCTTACAAAAATGAGATCTGCAGCACAGACAGCATTCCTTAAAAATCCAGCTACTTCTAAATTCACTCTATTTTCACAAAAATTAGAGTAACAGTGTGTTTTCCAGAGCAGGATCTGATGTTAAGTCTAAGCTGCAACTGTGAACCCGAGTGAGGGCAAGAACTTGTCAGGGCTGAGCAGCTCACAGGCATTTCAGCAGCACTGCAACAGATCAATTCAGCATGCAGGTTTTGCCATGTTTTTGATGATGCTCACTTCCAGCATTTGGCCAGTTCATTGCTGGCTGACTAATATATCCACTCTCTGTACTTACTCTGCATTGTTATGAGCTGTTGATGTTCTGCAGTGGAGAATTTCATGAACACGAGGAAGGCCCCTGTGGCACTGGGACTTGCACTTTTGCCTTTCCTACATTTTTTGTTAAAAACATGTATTTTTAAATTGGGTTAAAGGAAACCCTCAATGAAATTGCATATATATATATATACACACATATATATATATACATACACACAGTTAATTTTTATAAGCACATCCTCTGCAACGTGCTTTCACACACAAAGGAGGCCTTTTGACAGACAGAAAATAAGAGGACAGATCTTCAGAGCGACCCCAGATTAAACACTGGAGACTAGGGAGCTTCATCTAATTCTTTTTCTATTGAGACTGTAACTTCATGGTTGGAGGACTCAGAAGACACTACCATTATTTCCATGCAGTTCCAATAACCAGGTACTGACCCACGGTTTGCAGTAGGCCATGGACACATAGCTCTTAGAATATTTTGCTCATGGCATGTCTTACAGATGTTCTGATGTATTAATCAATTCTTGATCAGGTTTTCATGTTTGAATCCTTTTTACTCTACTGACTTTCAACTTCATAATCTCCCAGGTTTATCAGCATAACTTGTTCTGGGTTTTTTTTTTGGGAGCAATTGTAAGGTTAAAAAATGATGCAGAAATAGTAAGGGAAATCATTTTCTATCTTTGGATCAGTTGTCATCACAGAATGAAGAGATGATCATGGCCTTTCTCTCTGTGACATTTTATTACAATCAGTCCAATGACAAAAAAGACTAAGTCCTTTTACCAAAAAAGACTGATTATGGAGTCATTGTTGGATCTTATGTAAATTTTTTATTTACATTTTAAAATAGATCTGTTACACAGAAAAGAGAAATCCCACTCTTTATGTCAAGAGAATGTAGGTCAGGAATATAAATTTTCTTACCTTCAGACTGACTCATTAAACAGAATCACAGAATTACTGGGGAAGGGATCCTTCAGATCATCTAGTTCAACACTCTGTCCAAGCAAGGTCACCTAGCAGGACATGTTCAGATTAAATGTCTCTAAAAATGGTGACCTATTCCAATGTGTGACCACCACCAAATAGGCTAATAGCACAATCTTATTTAGGTAAGGATATTAAGTGGGTAACATTTTTTAGATCACAACAACCAAAATATCAATAAAGCTCTAAGATATAACTGCACTTTGGAGATTATCTAGTAAAAACAGAAATAAAACTATGCCTCTATTTATATAGCACAGGTTTTTAGTATAGATCTGCTGAATATAAGATTTTAGATTGAATCTGAATAAAATCATAGATTGCTCTAAAATAATTTGAATAGTACTAAATATGAATATGAATCCTACATATATGTTGCATGATTCTTGTTCAGTATGGGAGGTTTTAAGATCAAAGGTAAATGTATAATGATTCCATTCAAATTCTGACAGTACAAAGTTGCAGGCCAGTGACTTGTTTTTTTTTCTGGCGTAAATGCTTAAGCCTTACCCTATAAAACTTTGATGTTGAAAAAAGTTAAAAAAAATTAGACAAAATACAGAAATAATAGTGGTGGTTTTGTTTGTTCATACATGAAAAAAGAAATAAAGTAATTTTTTTTCCTTCTTATGTTTATTAAGCTACCTTTTGGATTGCTAAATTTTATTCAAAATAAAATATCTAAATTAGCCAGCACTGGGATAGCTCAATAGCTAATCCAGATTAATTTATGGGTCCAGATATGCAGTTTGATTATGGCGTCAAAGAGCACAAACTATACCATATATATTTGGATTCATCTGACTCCAAAAGATTCAAATAAGAACAAACATATGAAAAAGGAAAAACAACTGCAAATTCCTCATCAACCAGGAACAAACAGGACATTTGATCAAATGAACTGCCAATCAATAATATAATTATTTAGATAATGAAGTTGTTGGGTGTCTGGATGTGACTTGGTGTTGTATCAAATGAACTCCTTTCCCAACAAACTGGCTGCAATCTGGTTTGAGACTGAAAGAGTTTTACCAGAAATCTTAACTGGGAGAGTTCTTTTAACATATTCTTACTGAAATAAACAAGCTTTCTTCCCTAGTCTTATTTACTCTCCTCTTTTTATTAAAATGACTTCCAATATTCCAGCAATATTGTGATATACACATTGATCTGTGAGGTGAAGATGGACTAGAAAGAAGTGAAACAAATCTTAGCAATTTAAAATCTTACAATACAGATAACTTTTGTCAAATACAAGCAATTTTTTCTTATTTAAAACCCAACAATTCAATTAAAGTAACAAAATTAATTTGTTCTAAATTATCGTGTTACTAAACTCTGTATTGGGACAGGTCAATCAATCTTTGTACATACGATTCTGTCTAAATTCAGCAGAAATTTCAAACTGTCATTTTCTGAGAAGAAAAAATCCTCTTTTCATTACTTTTTTTGTTGCTTAGGTGGAGACTTTAAGGAATATGAAGTGGTTAGACATCCAATTTCTTGAAAAACTACGGAAATACCAGTACCTACAGCTTAAATCCTAGTCGTGCTTTTGAAAATCCAAATTGTCTTTCATGTAAATACATCTACGGAGGTTTAGCCACATTCAGCTCAGGAATTGTACTGTAAGAGCAACTGGGTTTTTTTTACACCTAGCAGCCTAAGACCTTAACTTTACCAGAGAAATGTTTGTAGCATTGAGTATCTGAAGCAGTTTTAACCTAACATTGCAGTGTAGTTTCCTTTGTGCTTCACGGGTTTTCCTTAATTAACATACCTGGCACTTGTGCAGGATGGAAGATGTCTCTTTGCAAAGACTCCTGAGACAAAGGAATAATTCTCAGCTAATGTATTCTCTGAAATACTGTTAATTATCCTTAATACCATGTTTAGAAACTTTCTGGGTTATTCTTTAAAATCCAAACCCAAGGGAATTAATCTCAGATTATAGTAATTTTATTGCACATACATACTCCAACTCTTACCTGTCTGACCCTGAAATTTATGAGTGTAGATCAATAAGACAGGCCTAAACAAGATCAGTCAGGGCGTCACATAGTGATAACATTCTTCATGCTCTGAAAATGTATCTGTAAGCAGGTCTCACTGGTTTTGAGGCTGCTATTAGGCTTTAGTGACTTTTATTTTCTCCTCAAGTTGTGTGTTCTACACCTTCTAGGTAGGCTTTAGTGTATGTAAAGCTCTTGCATTGGTTAAGACACTATTCTGATCCTCTGAGTGATTTGCACGTCTTTTTATTCCCAAATAGTGTTACAAATTCTAGTTTATCACTGTGTGCTTTCTCTTCGTCTGCTTGTCTTGGGCTACAAATTTGCTTAATGTTTTTTCCAGGTGTTGCTTAATATTAACTAAGTCTCATAAATTAACCAGATCAATGAAATATAATGCTAGGACTTCACCAAATACTTGTCAATTACTTTAAATGTACATAAATTCCATACCAAAATTTTGATGTGAAATCAGCATTACTAAGTGGCCATACAAAATACTCACAACGAAAAGTGCAAAAGCAATAAGAGATTTGTTTGCACAGAATGTTTTTCCAGCAGCAACTGCTGTGATACAATTCAAAACTGACATAAGATTGATAAAATAATTTATTAGTAAGATCACAAAGCTATAAGCAAAAAAACTCTAACCTAAAGCAAACTATTCATGGACATTTATAAACAAAAAAAAGTACTCAATACACAGCAAAATATTCTTTTTTTTATTTTGCATTCAAGAGAAAGTTTTGCCCAATAAGAAGAAAAGTTATATGGACAGACTGTTTTTTCTTGAAATTCAGGTAAGGTGACTTCATATTGAGATAGCTTAATAATTACAATAAAAATTTTATGTGAACTTGTTCTAAGAAGAATTTATTTTTGTTTGCACACCTATCTCTAATATATTTAGTCTGAATTAATGCAAATTTCCTTGACAACTGAGCTGATGTCATATTCTGCTACAGTTTGTAAGTCACAAAAAGCCTTCACTAATCAGACAGCTGGCTGAATGAGCAGTGACTTTTAAAGACACAGTTGAGAGGAGTCGTATGTTCAAGGGCTTGCATTTTTCCTTCTGACATCTTGCAGTAGCATCTACTGACAAAGAATGATGCTGTCCCTCCTGTGAAAGCTAAAGCTTCTGTTTCACAAGTGACATGAACACAAACAAAGCCTAGTAGAAAAAAAAATCCTCATGTCTGTGTATACAGTACTGTAGTAAGATTTATCCAGGTTCCCATGCCTTGTTCTTGGTTCTTTTTTTGGTTATTACCACATTCTTTTTAAATATATGCTTCACACAACAGATAAAATATAAAAAAATATTGTATACTTTTGGTTTTCTCATATGAATGAAAAATATCATAAACTGGGGGAAAAAAAATCAAATCCATAAATAATAATAGAAGAGAGGACACCAATTCTGAAGATACTATGCCTGATGGCTTAAATGGTTTTATTTCATCCTGGTAGGAGAATCACTTAGGATGCTACATTTGCAGGACAGGAAATGTATCTGGAGCAAAGCAACGTGAAATCTTCTAAAAGCCATCTGGCATTTGAGACATGCTTGTATGTTGTTAGCTAAAAGGGAAAGCTGGTGATATGATGAATGGGAAAGAAATTTTGGGGGTATACACTTATCCTGCAAATTCCTATGACCACCAGGCCTCTTAGGTCCTTCTCATGCAAAACCTGAGTAGCTGGTGTTTTGTAGGAGCTACAGATCCTGTGACTGTAACCAAAGCCATAATGCATATTTCCACCCATCCGCTTTCTCTGCTACTTCTTGGGATGCAGTAAATCATAGAATCGGGTTATTTATTCAAAGCAAATAATTAATATGATACACTTAAGGCTTTTCTTTTTCTTGCAGGATCATTCACAAAATGAACAGAGTTGCTAATTAATACTTTGCAAGGGGTTATTCTGAGTTTTTATGGTATGGAAAATAGAAGTTCATACAGTAACTGAA
>WEIV01018889.1:10712-36427 GCA_013390005.1 Calyptomena viridis | reverse complement strand
GTTAATTATCCTTAATACCATGTTTAGAAACTTTCTGGGTTATTCTTTAAAGTCCAAACCCAAGGGAATTAATCTCAGATTATAGTAATTTTATTGCACATACATACTCCAACTCTTACCTGTCTGACCCTGAAATTTATGAGTGTAGATCAATAAGACAGGCCTAAACAAGATCAGTCAGGGCTTCACATAGTGATAACATTCTTCATGCTCTGAAAATGTATCTGTAAGCAGGTCTCACTGGTTTTGAGGCTGCTATTATGCTTTAGTGACTTTTATTTTCTCCTCAAGTTGTGTGTTCTACACCTTCTAGGTAGGCTTTAGTGTATGTAAAGCTCTTGCATTGGTTAAGACACTATTCTGATCCTCTGAGTGATTTGCACGTCTTTTTATTCCCAAATAGTGTTACAAATTCTAGTTTATCATGAGTGCTTTCTCTTCGTCTGCTTGTCTTGGGCTACAAATTTGCTTAATGTTTTTTCCAGGTGTTGCTTAATATTAACTAAGTCTCATAAATTAACCAGATCAATGAAATATAATGCTAGGACTTCACCAAATACTTGTCAATTACTTTAAATGTACATAAATTCCATACCAAAATTTTGATGTGAAATCAGCATCACTAAGTGGCCATACAAAATACTCACAACGAAAAGTGCAAAAGCAACAAGAGATTTGTTTGCACAGAATGTTTTTCCAGCAGCAACTGCTGTGATACAATTCAAAACTGACATAAGATTGATAAAATAATTTATTAGTAAGATCACAAAGCTATAAGCAAAAAAACTCTAACCTAAAGCAAACTATTCATGGACATTTATAAACAAAAAAAAGTACTCAATACACAGCAAAATATTCTTTTTTTTATTTTGCATTCAAGAGAAAGTTTTGCCCAATAAGAAGAAAAGTTATATGGACAGACTGTTTTTTCTTGAAATTCAGGTAAGGTGACTTCATATTGAGATAGCTTAATAATTACAATAAAAATTTTATGTGAACTTGTTCTAAGAAGAATTTATTTTTGTTTGCACACTTATCTCTAATATATTTAGTCTGAATTAATGCAAATTTCCTTGACAACTTAGCTGATGTCATATTCTGCTACAGTTTGTAAGTCACAAAAAGCCTTCACTAATCAGACAGCTGGCTGAATGAGCAGTGACTTTTAAAGACACAGTTGAGAGGAGTCGTATGTTCAAGGGCTTGCATTTTTCCTTCTGACATCTTGCAGTAGCATCTACTGACAAAGAATGATGCTGTCCCTCCTGTGAAAGCTAAAGCTTCTGTTTCACAAGTGACATGAACACAAACAAAGCCTAGTAGAAAAAAAAATCCTCATGTCTGTGTATACAGTACTGTAGTAAGATTTATCCAGGTTCCCATGCCTTGTTCTTGGTTCTTTTTTTGGTTATTACCACATTCTTTTTAAATATATGCTTCACACAACAGATAAAATATAAAAAAATATTGTATACTTTTGGTTTTCTCATATGAGTGAAAAATATCATAAACTGGGGGAAAAAAAATCCATAAATAATAATATAACAGAAGAGAAGACACCAATTCTGAAGATACTATGCCTGATGGCTTAAATGGTTTTATTTCATCCTGGTAGGAGAATCACTTAGGATGCTACATTTGCAGGACAGGAAATGTATCTGGAGCAAAGCAACGTGAAATCTTCTAAAAGCCATCTGGCATTTGAGACATGCTTGTATGTTGTTAGCTAAAAGGGAAAGCTGGTGATATGATGAATGGGAAAGAAATTTTGGGGGTATACACTTATCCTGCAAATTCCTATGACCACCAGGCCTCTTAGGTCCTTCTCATGCAAAACCTGAGTAGCTGGTGTTTTGTAGGAGCTACAGATCCTGTGACTGTAACCAAAGCCATAATGCATATTTCCACCCATCCGCTTTCTCTGCTACTTCTTGGGATGCAGTAAATCATAGAATCGGGTTATTTATTCAAAGCAAATAATTAATATGATACACTTAAGGCTTTTCTTTTTCTTGCAGGATCATTCACAAAATGAACAGAGTTGCTAATTAATACTTTGCAAGGGGTTATTCTGAGTTTTTATGGTATGGAAAATAGAAGTTCATACAGTAACTGAAGAATTTAACTCCTCAACTACTCATGGAAAATGATTAGTCACTTTTGGCAAATACTGTGTATGTTCCCTCATTAGCAGAATGAAAGGTTTCAATAGCAAAATGAATGATGGAGAATGAATAAGAATAACCTAGGAGAAAATTTCTAGTAGAAGTTTTTGGACAAATTGTGTGTGTTAAAAATTATGAAACCATCAAGATTTGTGAATATTTTAACAACTAAGCCATCAGAGCACACATTAATCTTGAATGCTATGATCTTATGAATAATAATGAAGAGAAATTGCCATTAATTTCTGCAATACATAGCCAGTAGCAGGAAGTTCCCAGGTAATGGAAGAAGACCAAACATCTTATTTGAACCATGCCAGTAAGCTTTAGGTTCCATTATAGTCCTTGAAAGCCCAGTTAGTTGCAATAAATAGTAAAGTATTTGAGAGCACTAAAGGAAACGACAGAGAAGCATTTCATTTCCCACTGGTACAGAACTGTACAGTAATATTGTGTCAAAGTGCTCAAAACAGCAGTTACAGAGATCATAGAATGGACTGAGTTAGAAGGGACCTTAAAGATCATGTATTCCCAATCCCCCTTCCATGGGTAGGGACACCTTCCACTCCACCAGGTTGCTCAGATCCCCATCCAGCCCGGCCTTGAACACTCCCAGGGATGGGGCATCCACAGCTTCTCTGGGAAACCTGTGCCAGGGCCTCACCGCCCTCACAGTAAAGAATTTCTTCCTAATATCTAATCTAAACCTACTCTCTTTTAGTTTGAAGTCATTCCTCCTTGTCCTGTCACTCCAGGCCCTTGTAAACAGTCTCTCTCCATCTTTCTTGTAGGTTCCCTTCAGGTACTGGAAGGCCACAATAGGTCACCCAAAATCTTCTCTTTTCCAGGCTGAACAATCCCAGTTCTCCCAGCCTTTCCTTGTAGGAGAGGAGTTCCATCCCTTTAATCATCTTAGTGGCTTCCTCTGGATTTGCTCCAACAGGTCCATGTCCTTCCTGTGCTCAGAGATGAATGTAATAGTCCATGTTGGGATCTCAGCTGGTTAATAACCATAACAACCTGGTTATGCTAATAACCATTAATGATTTGATGTGCTAATAAAAAAATAAGTAGAAATACTTTCTTTAAAATTCTAATTGATTTCTTTTAATTTTTACTCCCTTTAGGGCACAATATTTTCAGGGGAAAATAAAAAAAACCAATAGCATTTACCCAAATGTCTCACTGAATGACTTTCTTTTGGTGGGAAAATTTGTGGAATTAACTTATTATAAGGGGCCATGGGAGATGTGGATAGAACACTAAAGTGTGTGACGGGCTGTTGGAACTTTAGCAAAATTTGTTTCACATCCATAAAGACATATCTAACATTAATAAAGACATATAAATGTAAATATATAAAACCCACGCCTATAATGGGATGAACATGATTGAAAAATACTTTTACAGAGCCTGCCATAATGATTAATAGGACTTGTGTTGCTCATATAGTTCTAGTAAAAATCTGTATTTTTCTTTCAAATTTCCATTTTTTACCTGTTGGAAGCATTGCATTTCACCTAACAGTTACCTTCTTGTCCCTATAATCCTATTAAGCGCAGTGAAAACTATTAGCCTTTCTGATTTTGAAACCCCCCCCCAACATTACCTGGTTTTGAACTTACTTTCTTAATTTTGATTTTTTTTTTTAAGAATATAAATACATAAAAAATTAGAAGACAGCATTACTTTTCTGGGCAATTTGTGTAGAACAGAAGTGCAAGCTTCTCTTTAAAGTCAGATTGCTTGCAATGGAAATGAGGTCAATTATTTCATTAGCTGCCTTTTCAGAATCAACTACTCTAAGCCTACATTATGGGACTTTGGCACATCACAGTGGTTCAATATTTACAATTCTTGCTTTACATTTAAGGAAGAGCCAAAATTAATTTGCTTTCTCTATACTGGCAGATCATAAAAAGGTTGTCACAAGTGCTGAAACCTTACAAAGGACTTCAAGAAGGTTGCCTGCAGAGCCTGATATGGACAAAGAGGAAATGTATTGCTTATTACGGTCACAAATCACTAACATATCGATTGAATAGCCTGATTTTTCTTTTAGTATGGAGTCGTTGGCATAAAGGGAAATAAAGACTGCCCTTTATCCTTCTCAGATAAGGCACCAGATACCCTGTAAACTTCACACTGAATATTTTTAAGAAGTATTTCAGCCATGGTGAATGAGTTATGTATCTGTAGTTCTTGCTGAACTTAGGGTTCCCATTTTATAAAAGGAAGCTTTTTGGGCTGATCCATAAGTATTAGGGTGTGATGGAAGCCTTACTGACTGGGGTATTTACTACTATGAAAGATAATGAATTAATAATTTACAATCAGCTCATGTTTACTATGAATTCGCTATTAGAAAAATATATGGAATATACTTCTTTTCCATTCATACTCCTCTTTATTTCCAGAGAGCAAAAGAAATGAGCTGAAGGCTTCTACAGACTTTTGAGTGCGTGATTCTGGAAATCATAAAATCATAGAATCATTTAGGCTGGAAAAGATCATTAAGATCATCGAGTTAAACTGTCTTGTCTGTCTAAAACACTGTGTAAGAGAAAACTGTAAAGCAGAAATGAAAACAGAAAATCAGAAATCTAAAGTGAAACATCTTAAGAATGTAACAGCTAAAGAACAGAACTGAGAAACAGATTTCATAAAAAAATATCATTCAGACTGCTCTTCTGCTTTTCCATTCCTAGACAGGGATTATTTTAAAGTTGCGATGCTCTTGGAAGCCTTCCTAATTTTGACAAATCCAAATACAGAGAAGACTTTCAACTTGCTTCTTTTTGCAAAGGATATACTGAAGGATGTATGCTTTGAGTAAGATCTGAACATATCTGGATTTCTGTTTTCTTAGGTTTAACTGTACAGTCATCCAAGATATTATATTAAAAGGAATCTGTAGAAAGAACTAGTAGCAACAACTCAATTTCTTTTGAACTCAATAATTTCATGTTGTACTTAGTTGTAAATGTAAAATTCAAACTGGACAGCTTGAGGGGTTTTTCTTCTTGTATTTAACTAGTTTTATGGAAAGCTGAAACACCACAATTATGACCAAAAAAGCAGATACTGAGCACAGGATAGTGGTGACAGATGTCACCCTATCCTAGATTAACGGACCCACCCTGCTCAATATTTGTTACCAAGACGAAAGCAGAAGAGGCTAATCCTGCTGTTCCAGTGAGGGTACCCAAACTGCACTGGGTTACAGAAATGAATGCACTGAAGTTTGGACGCTGAGGAGAAGGATGGTAGTAGTTTTCCTGCCCAGCAGTTACTCTCTGAGGCTGTCAGTATTCCTGCTCCACAACATGCAGGAGGTATCCAAATACTAGGCTTTCTCACCAAACAGCAAATTGACAGGGAGCACACACTGTACTGTAATTGACTGAGGGATAAATTCAGGGCTTTACTCTCTACAGCTGCTGATTTAAGCACTTTGATTGAGCTATAATAGACCAAAAAGAGAAAAAAAATCAAGAAGATAATAAAGCTGAACTGTGCACTGTAGCATCAGTGAAGTAACAGTGGGATTGCCACTCTCCAAAATATGTCAAAGTTCACAAATGGGATGTAAACTGTCAGTGATTCATGAGATTAATGTATTAATATGCCCTTAAATTCCTGAATAAAATTGGACAGTTACATCTGGAGAAACATGGCCCTGCCACATGGTCAAAGGGGGGATGCTCAACAAATCAGTCACCATGAAAAGGTCAGGAGTTTCTGAGAACCTGTTGGATTCATAGGGAAAACAAATCTTTAGAAGACAGGCAGAGGATAAGGGACAAAGATGAACCTTTAACCCCATGTGCTGTCAACTTCCAAATTTGCCATTCCCTCATGTACCTTCCTGTCAAAAATACCCATAGCATTGTACTATAAAATAATAAAATACAAGTGCCAAAGAACAGTATCAACAACTAGTTCATTAAGGTTAGAAATTCTGTCAACTGTCAAGATTAAGATATTTCAGCTTTTATGGACAACAGCTTATTTTTTGCCCTTACACCTATATGTAAACCCAGACATTTTCCAATAAATGCAATCCTTCAGGACAGGCCTGCTGCATCAGAAGTTAATTTATTTTTCATTCCTCTTGACATAAAGGTCAAGATACTAACACTTCAGCATTTCAAGGTTTTAAGGGTGATAGTAACTTAACTGAATACATTAGCGTTGCATCTATCTGGAGGTTTCAAATGCTGCAAGGGGTGTTGTGGTACATTCTGCACCTAAGAAAAGCAGAAGTGTTCTTATTTTAGATATTTAAGAAAAAACATGAGCCTTTTTGCACAACTAGAGAAACTTGTGAGCACCAGAGACTAAGGTCAGAGAAAGGATCAGAAGCTCTCAGGTTCATACAAAAAGTCATTTATAGCAATGACTGTCTGTTGGACCATATTTACAAGTAGCAACCACTTTGAAGAAGTGTGTTACTTTGATGCATCTAAAAATGTTCAGCAATTAAAAAATTAACAGCTATTATTTTAAAAGCATCCTCAAGATTTTGATAGATTTCTCTCAATGAAAAAGGACAGGCACACTTAATACACTCCATTTTTCATTTTCTTTAGGTTTAGTGATCTCTGCTCTATATCCAAGACATAAAGGACAGCCTTCTGTCCTTACTTAACTAATTAGTAATGTCACCACTGTTGATAGAATGAGTAATTTTTTTTTTTTTCTAATAAAGGTTTATTCATGAAAGGTGCTAAAAAGCAAAAAAAATTTGAATGTGTTCTCTCTGAGTGTCTGGACATACACAGTTAAAACCATTGTGAGTAAATCTGTATCTGAAAAAACATAAACAGTGCAATAAATGTGTTCAGAAACACATTTCTTGTTTTTCTATTCACATTACCAAGTAGTCTGTAGAATAAAACTGTTAAATTACCTCAATGATTTAGCCGTTTAAGTAGCTTTTCCCCTTCCATAAATGTCAAAGTTATTAAAATGTCTTTTTACAAATAGGAGCAGAAACCAAGATGCACCACAGTTCTCGAGGTGAGATTTTGTAAATCAGTCGAAAATTTAAAAATGGAACCTGGATCTTCTCACTTCTGATTGTGAATCTAGCAACTTTCTAGCTGCTTCTAGTGAAGCAGGATGCTTTACTAGGAACTAAATGGAAAGAGGGAGTTTAACAAGCATTGGTTAGCACACAAGCAAGCACACAAGATTTTGACCACCAGACAGATGATATTCAAACTATTTAGTTATAAATGAGTTAATTAAATACCTGAGTCCTGAGAAAGCTGTCATGTCTCCAAATGCACCTGCCTTCCCTAAGGCAGCAGGCACTTTGCCAACATGTGAAGTACTAAGTGACAGGGTGAACACACATTTGCAGAAAGAAAGTGATACAAACAGCCGAAAAGTTGCGTCACCAACTCTGCACATGAAGGGACTGATGCTGAGCATCAGCTCCTAGGCTGTCAAACAAAAAAAATTTTCTTTTTTTGGGGGTAGATTCTGGGAAGACTGAAATACAATGAATCGCAGAATCATAGAATTATCGAATGGTCTGAGCTGGAAAGGGCCTTAAAGATCACCTAGTTCCAAACTCCAACCATGGGTAGGGACACCTTCCAACAGACCAAGTTGTTCAGAGCTCCCCCCAGCCTGGCCTTGAACACTTCCAGGGATATGGCAGACACAACTTCTCTGGGCCTCACCACCCTCACAGTAAAGAATTTTTTCCTAATATCTAATCTAAACCTACACTCTCTCAGTTTGAATGCATTCACCCTGTCCTGTCACTACACGCCCTTGCAGAAAGTCCCTCTTCATCTTGTGTGCAGGCTCCCTTCAGGTACCAGAAGGCTGCATTTAGGTCACCCCTAAAATACCAGAGAAGCCTTTTCCAAGCTAAACAAACCCAATTTTCTCAGCCTTTCCTAATAGGAGAGGTGCTCCATCTCTCTAAGCAACTTGGTGGCCTCCTCTGGACTCACTCCAACATGTTGGATGTTGTCGCTTCTGAGCAATTACAAATAAATTCCAAAGCAATTACAATCAACATCTGTAACAGAAAACTGAAGCAGAGGTTTTGATAAAAGTAACAATTCCGGAAGATCCAAGCAATGGTATTTATGCACAATCCTAAAAGATTTCTACAATAAAGATTTCTAGTAGTCTTGCATGCCTTGCATAATGTATCCCATCTTCTTGTGGAATATGTAATTGTTACGGTACATGTAATTGTTATCAAAGTTAATAGCCTCTTTTAAGTTGGAATTCAGCAGATTTACATCTTGCAATGCTTTCTTCTAAAGCAAACTCTGCAGTACTTCTTTTATAATCCTTTATTATCAAAAGACCATTTATATATTATATAGTCTGATAATTAATTGCATGGAGAATAGCAAAACAATTAACTGCATTAAAAGTAAGCTCTAAAGTAGTCTGAAAGTGCTGGAAATCAGTCTACAGTACTTCGGCTTGTTTTTTCATTTGCAGTAGTTCAATTCAAAATAAATAGCTCCTGTTTTCATCTGGCATTCTAACATTCTGACTAGAAGGTATTTCTAGTCATTTAGATGTGCAATTATTGCCACTTTTTGTCATACCCAGACGCTTGTATTTTGTGCTTGCAGCAAGTAGAATCTACATTCTCATTCTACTAGAAAATATATTCTACTGGATTTGCATTTTCTGTAATTAATTTAGATCTGTATCTTATCTCCTGAAACTATTTCCTCCAGAAAAAATTAGAACAGCTACTTTCTTAATCTGAGGAACTAAACAGTATCCTCTGCTTTAACAAGAGCAGTGAGGAAATTTATTATTAGCAGTTCCTTGAACGATCCACTATGACATGAAAAGAGCAGGTGCTGTCAGTCTAAACTTGAGAACCAGACCTGTGCTCCAACATCCCACCCTTGGATGACAGCAGGAGACAATGTAGCTTTCCACTCCCGGGAAGGAAAATTTTGCAGATTTCTGTTACCTGTATCAAGGGCTTCACTTTTTTTATTTTTTTTATTTTTTTTTGCTGTCCAAGACTGTTTCTTGGCAAAGCTCTCTCTTTTATTGAGATTTCTAGACAGTCCATGCTAATTCTGGAGCTTTGGCAGTTTAAATAGAAAATACTGCCAGGATAAACTGGCAGATGAATTTGTGTGAGCCTTTCAATGCTTCTTCTACCTTGTGACCTAGAGTCCATGGAGCAAATACATTCCTTTCAAGAATTACTGTCCAGTTCCACATGCAGAAAGAATTGCTCTGTCTTACAGACAGCATAACAACTGCTTGTTTCAGCATCTTTAGCCAGAGTCTTCCTAAATGAAATTGGATGTGCCCACATTCGTGATTTAGCATTGAAGGAGGGAGGGGAAGGATTTTTTCTGCTGCAGCTTTGCCCTGCTCCTATACTTGGAGCTGGCAGCACTCACTTGAGTAAGATGCAGTGCTGATGGGTGGCATGTTTTTGCCCTGGTGGAATCGAGGCTTAATCCAGATTCCAGGGCTCAGCCCTGTGGACACAGGGTCCTCCTGCAGGCAGTGGTTCAGGCTTGCCTGATGTGTGCCCTGAACAGGCAACTGGCCCCAGTTTCACTGCTGGCAGCAGCACAACGGGGCTGTACCTTAACCCTGTAACCACAATGCTGTGCAGCAAATCAAACTCCTCTTGCTGTGCCACACAAGTTGACCATGTAGATTTGCTTGTCACCAGCCACTGTACCTGAAGCTAGTGAGATTTCAAGTACTGGAGGGCTATGAGTTTGGAACATGAACTATGGTAGAATCTTTGTACTCTTGTATTCTGAAAAAAAGTCCCTCACCACAAACATCCTCTTATTTTGAATTGTATTTTTGTAAGCAATTAACTCCCCATTTTTGAGATCCAAACAACAAAATAGTAATGTACTGTGCACTTTAGAATAAATACAGTATAGCAATTACAGTTAATTGCACATAAAATTCTCAATAAGATCGAAGATGAGACAAAGGTGACAAGCAATTTACTAGACTGCACTTCGACTGCCAAAATCAATTATGACATTCTAAATGCTGTAAACATTAATAGTAATTAGTAAGCTATATGTCATTGTGCATCTTTGACTGATGTCCAGCATGTACTGTCATGTTTAGCTACAGAGAAGACTTAGTAACGACCCTTTTAAGAGACAGACTACAGCACACATTTATAGAGGGAGAACAAAATATCTGCATGTATATATAAGTTGCTGCCACTACTGTCAGCAACTCGAGAATGTTCAGGCCAGCCTCTGGATGTCATTGATAGCATAAATATGGAATAATAATTAATCACTAGGCAATGCTAACTAAAGCAGAATGAGGCTGAGTGTGAAGCTGTATTCATAGCACTGAGCTTATTATTCAATTTGGCTCACTATTAGATGATGTTAGTACCAGGGGATTACAAATCCCTCTGAGGGTTATTTTGCAGTGAAATACCACCAGTTGCACAGTGTCTTACTTCTCCTAAAACAGAATTTCAGATGTATTAGGTTCTCTCAAGCAATAAACAAGAAAAAGAAGATAAACAACCTTACCAGGGAGAGAAATTATAATCATGCTATATGGCATAGTTTTTTAAGACAAGTTCAGTTATCATCAGTGATATACTTTTCAGGTGATACACACACTCGTCTCTCCAGGTGGGTGCACACAAACAAACGGGATGTAGGGAAGGGACATCAGCAGACTAACAGCTGCTTTTCCTTGGGCCTGTTCCAAGGAGAGAACAACTGCTCTTCTTACTTCCCCCTCAGAATTACAAGAGTGTAAAGAAGGAAATGTTGGTGTCAACCCCCTGTTCCCAGAAAACATAGTACCACTGCAGTGGGATACTTAAGAAAACAGACTGGAAACACCGAGCTTTCCTGTCTTCTCTCCTCCCTCAAGGCTTGCTCAGCTGGATTGCTCTCAAATCTGGGGTATCCCTTGGGTTTGAAGAACTCCAAAAATTCTGCTGTTTCTGAAGAAAGAAGAAACATAACTGATGGTAAATTTCTAGCCACTGTTTTTTCTCATGTTCTGGTCTCTATATTTTAAATTCTTGATCGGAAAAATGAACGAAAGATAGTAATGGGGGGTTCCTTTTATTTCCCCATAGACAGCTGCAATCTACTTTTCTTGCTAACTGGAATGCACTGATGGGATTTGCTAATATTTCAGCTACTTGAGTGGAATGATTTTAGGATAATTTCTTTGAAAGCCTGGTACTTGTTTCTTTGTCATCCAATGCAGGCAGACAAGGCACCCACCAATGTCTGTTGCTTATCTTGTTTCCAAATTGCCCCTCAAAATAAATAAAGAAAATGAGATTTAAAAAACCCAAATAAATCAGACTTCTGATAGCTCCATTGTATTATGAAAAAAAAAAACCTAAAACTGAATTACACTAACATTATTTTAAATCTTCTCTTTAGAGTCAGATGCTTGTGTATGTCCTTTTCTCAGGAAGTGCCTGTGATCCTATTTCCTTAAATTTAACACAGTTCCCACCATTGGGTGAACATTTAACAACCTGTATTTGCCTCACTAAGTTAGCAAAGATGATCTTGCACACTGCAAATTTCTAACTTTTGTTGACAGTTCGTAGCACTGAGGAGAAAATTGACCACACTATTGTAGTTTTAAGAAAGAATTTGAAAATTGTCCTAAGTGTGCTTGTTATAGCATACATTTATTATTCAAATAAGACAAAATGGAATAAATGAGCTGAGATCATTCAAAATTGATCACTATAAAACTAGGATAAGTACTTTGAACAGAAGCAGTAGTTTCTTATTTTATGCAGCACAACGTTTAAAGTTTAAAAAATACATGAAGGGCTTATATTTCAAATTCCCATGCAGTTTCAATGAAGCAAAAGTAGTTTCACTCATGTACATTTCTTTGAAAATTTTAGTTTGAGTGAAAGTAGTTCTACAGAAGCCATGAGGTCATATTTAGTGTCTCTGGTTTACAGAATTACAGAATCATAGAATGGCCTGTGTTGGAAGGGACCTTAAAAGCTTTGTAGTTCCCAACCTCCCTACCAGGAGCAGGAACACCTTCCACTACACCAGGTTGCTCAGAGTTCCTTCCAGCCTGGCCTTGAACACTCCCAGGGATGGGGCATCCACAGCTTCTCTGGGCAACCTGTGCCAGGGCCTCACCATACCCACAGCAAAGTGTTTTTTCCTAATATCTAATCTAAACCTACTCTCTTCTAGTTTGAATCCATTCTCCCTTTTAGCAGCTTTTGAAATCTGACTGACAGTGGGATTAAGTTTTGCTCCAAAATTACAGAAACTCAGATAAATGTAGGAAAATAGGAATACTTTTTAAATGTCTAAAATGTGAATGTTAAGAATACAAAAAGCATTTCACTTCTAAGCATAAGAACACATTCACTTAAAAAAAAAAAAAGACCAACTGAATAAAAGGAAGTAAGGAAAAGGGCCAAGCACTTCAAAGAGCTGCATGTTCCAAACTTCCAGACTTGTAAAAGTCAGGCTGTTAGCAGGTTGTTGAGTAGAGTTACCCACTGCTAATTTCGCTAGAGAATTTTCATGTAAGGTGTGGGTGATTAATTCTATAAGTTTTCTAAACAACATATGCATTGAGATGTACTGAAATTAATGAAGAAATACATATCCTTAAGAGCAAGTAAATTGAGCCAGTAAAAACACACTGTTTAATCCCAAGTGTGAGGGGGAGACACAAATTAGAGAAGGGGACACAATAAAAAGTTGTCCCCCTCCAAGAAAAATTCTTTGTGTTGTGTGTTTCTGTCACAATAATTTGAATAAGATTACCACAATCATAGTCCACAGTCCTTTCAGTTTCAGTCTCACATGGTACCACTCCAAGATGTGCATTTGCAAGCCAACCCAGGCCATGCAAGCAAATGTTTGAAATTCTTATGCCAAAAATGGGGCAGTAAATGGCAAAGGATAACTAAAAGTTACCTGTTAGTTGTGTTGTTTTGTCAGATGCAGGCTACAGTGTGTGATATGACTTAGGTCTGAAAGAGTAACGTCAGGCCTGCAAAAAGGTATCATGAATAAATTCCACAGCTAAACGTAACAAGCCCAGCACAGAAATGTAAGTTCTGAAATCCTCTTTATGCTTTTATTTATTCTCATTTGAATGTATATTCCATCAAATCACTGCCTCTCAATTATGGCTTTGTTGCTGATAACAGAGGCACATTTCTATTTGCTAACCTACACAGGAAGAAAATATATTCTGTTTATTATTTATAAGAGTAAAGTGCTGAGAGGCCCCAAGAAAGCCCAGGCTCTTGTTTTCTGTTTGCTATGAAAATAGAGTGAACCATATTCAGGCAAGCTACTTTCCACCTAAGTCCTTGGACCCACTGTTTTCTCTTAGCTGCTTTTTTTGGCAGTATTCTGCCCACCGCTTTACTGACATCACACTTGAGACATGCCCTGCTTTCTCTGGTGATCACAGGGCATTAGGTGGAATTTTAACCGTATATCAGTACTTGAAAAGCAGTGGAAAGGGTGGGGAAAAACAACACTGGCAGATCTCTACAAGATCACATCCCAAGTGCCTGGCACAGTTCAAAAAAGAGCCTTAGTTTTTCACAGTCCTCAACTAGTCAACTAAACCAGTCAAGTGTCTCTAAACAATATCCCTGAACCAAACACATTTGTATTAAAATGTTGTCGGGTAATATTTGATTTGCAGGATTTACAGCCAGACATCTCCTGTGCTGTTATGCTTGTTCATAGTCCTCCTTAGCTGGGGCTAAGTCCTTCCCTTACCTTGAATCAAGTGCATCAGCATCATTCCTTCCATTCAATAGCTGACTCAGGAAATATTCTGTCAAAGATTGCTTTTCCCCCTTATTTTTTCCAAAGACTAACAGGTAAAAGAATAAGCAACATTTGCAGTTCTAAAAAGACAATATTAATATTTACCTCAGAAATACTTAGGGATTTAGCATCTATTTGTTGTCATTTACTGGGAACAGTACTTCTTGAAATGTTGTAAAAGGGGTCCTTCCCTGTTCATCAAGGTTAGTTATGCAACACTTCTGTATCTTGCATTTTTTCTACACCTGTCCTAAGAAAACTGTTTTTATTTATTAGCAACATTTCTGGATTTAACAATCCTGGCACATGCTACACTCTCTACACTGAATCCAAGATCTTATGTGAATACTCGCTTTGAGGTGATGTTTCTTTTAACATCAATGACTCTATGATTGCAATAAATGGTTGCCAACCATGTTCCAAACTGCTACAGAAAAATAAGAATTGCTCGTCTTTTAAAGCTTTGGATGTTTTATACTGCTGGAGTCCAAGGACTTGTGTATTTCCCAGATGCAGCTGGCTGTTCTTGCTGTCATGCATTCCACTACACTCCTTTACTGATTGCTTTATCACATCTAGTTTGCTCATATATCTTTGAGATAGCATTTTAAGGCACTAATTTTTCAGCTTTCTGATCTGCTTTGATTACTGAGAAAATAAAAAGGGATTTCCTAGGTCTTGATGCAGCAGTGATGACTTGAGAAAGGAAAACAGCAGAGGATGGAGGGACTGAACAGCTTCTTTGCTCCTCCATCTCCTATCCAGCACACGTCATAGCAGATACTGTTAACAGGGGTGGGGAGAAGAAGCAGACAATGGAGAAAGAAAAGTGAAGGGAAGAGAGCTGTTAAATTTATCCTTGGCGAAAACACCTCACAAAGTCAGCAAGATGGTCCTGAGAGGAAATCCAGTGTGGGAGACAATTAGGGATGCTGCTCAAGAGGAAAGGGACTGGTGAAATAAAAGGCAGTACTGATTTGGGGTTTTGAATTCCCTAATTCCCCTCCTCCCCGGCTCTCATGATTTTGAATGAAACATTAATACTGCTTCAGATGCTTCTTCCCTCCAAGGCCAATCAGCTGCTCGGCAGGGCGTGAAGCGGTTGTTCATTTGAACAGCTAACGAGGGAGTGGAAGGACAGAGCTAATTCTACGGCTTTTCCAGCACTGCTGAAGCTCACATTTGCCTTGACACACAGGGAATGACCTGAAGAGTCTCTCTCCACTTTGGAAGAAGAGAAGTGGTGCTGTATTAATTCTGCGTAAACAAGCCTGACTTGTCAGAATAGATAATATTTCACAATACAACCATAAACATAGTTTTAAGACTGGAGTAGACACCTTGTCCTGCTCAGTACCATGGCAACAACTACCACTGGAAATCTTCCTCATACAGAGGGGTACAGAAAAAAGGAGGTAAAACTGCCAAATGACTGAAAATTTTAAATCCCAAACCTTTCATTTTAACGAAATTACTGTTCCTTCTTTCAGTGCACAGATCCTTTAGGATAAGAAGTGAATCCCAAGACTGAATTTTAGATGTTCCTGAAGGTGAAAAACTGCTTCCCCCTCTAATCTGGGGAGGAAAAGAAGTTGAGGTGGCTGAAGATGTTGCTGGTTTTGTTGCTATTAAGATCTGTTCTGGTTTCCAGCTCCCAAGAAAAAAAAAGAAAAGAAGGAAGAAAAATACATCAAAGGAAAAAAGTGCAGTTTTTGTTCACAGTGCTGGGTATGACTTGTAAGACTACACTACAGAAGGACAGATAGAGCAATCACTATCAAATCGCTCCGGCAAACTTATACCTGTGCACTGCTATTTTGGGAACTGCTTTTAGCTATTTTATCATCACTGGCTTCCAGCAGCAGTAAGAAAGAAATCATCTTGACTAATGTGCTGGGTCTACCCGAGCCCCAGCAGCCTTAGCAGTGCTAGGAGATAACACTCCACTGTTTTGACTGCTGTGAGGGAGAGGCAGAGGGGACACCAGCAGCTCAGGTGACCCAGACTGACCAAAGGGATATTCCAGACCATATGACGTCAGCTCAGATATAAAAGAACAGCAGGGCTGGGGGCACGGGGTTGTCTCCGATGGCTGCCTGCTGAAGGGACAACCAACGCGTAGGGCCCTGCTTCTCAGGACGCGACCTGACCTCGGGAATGGGAAGTAGAGATTAGATCTGCCTTCTCTTTGCTTCTTGCGCGCGCAAATCTTTTCTTTGCTTGTATTAAACTGCCTGGTCTTAACACCCAAGAGTTTGTCATCTTATTAATAAGGGGCGAGAGACTGTCCGGGTACTTGGCCCCCAGTCAGGGTCAACCTGCCACAACCAGTCAATTCGCTCTTTATAACAAAATGACAACAGAAAAAGAGACAGGTACAGAACGAATGAGGTGGGCAGGAACAAGACATTAACTTGAGAATGAGAGCAGATATAAAAATGTTACACCTTCTGCAGCTAAGAGAAGCTGGCAGGAACAGTGATGCTGTTGCAGAGGAAAGCGTCAAGGTGACAGGTTTTACTTATTAGGTGAAGTCCCAATGGCCAAACTTTCTCTTTCCTGATTAGCAACAGCCCTGTTGTCAGCATCAAATCATGCTTTCTCAGAATGACTTAGCAAGCTACTGAGCCCTCAAAAAACCCCCAACATACAACCAAACAAATGAAGCATCAGATGAGACTCCAAGACAGGCAAAGCATTTGGACAGATCTGCTCTTTTTTTTCTACAGTGAACTCCACAAAGAAGCTCAAAAGGCTCTTAAATTCAGAAAAAAAATTGGCAAATTTTAGTGTAATATAAAACAGAAATACAAATCCTTACAACAGATGTACAGCCTACTATATCCACAGCCTTTCCTGTCTACTATGTCCCTGTAGGCAAGTCCTCAAAATCCCAGGCTTCAACTCAGCTAACTCTAATTTCCAAGTGACAGCAAATCTGCTTGGTGTTCTTTGGTCCCTTGGGAATATGAGTGATATCTTTCTCTTCAGAGGCTTGGCTGCCTGTTCTGCTCCTCATGTCCATCTCCTGAGCAGCACAAGCAACAAGGCTTGCCTGCTGTACCATGAGGTTTCACCCCTCTTTATTTGTGAAACAGCTTGGAATTCAGAACAAACAAATCAAATGGAAGAAAACAGGTCAAACTCTCGCCTTTCTGTTTATCAGCTAAGCTTAATTTCTGGTCGCAATTTGTTTAACTCACTAGTCATCTTTAATATTTGTCAACTTAAAAAAACAAACAAACAAACAAGAGGAAAAGTTTATGTTAGACTTTTGTTACCATGGATGCCTTAGTGGCAACCGCAGAAATAGGAGCCTTTGTTGATGACAAGATCTACTGCAGAAGAGAGCACAGTCATAAAATTAAACAAAATTTGAGCTATTGGTTTAGCATTTGAGTCCAAGCAAATTGGTAAAGCTTAAAGAAAAATTGTTCCTATAAGACAATTTTCTTTTCAGAGCTTTACATATTTTTTAAATGATGTCAGACCTGTTTTCTCTAGTTTTCTGTTGCTAATGGACCTAAAAGCTCTTTTCAGCAGGTAAGAACTGCCATAATGCCACTGATACACATATCCTACATCAGTCTTGCCATAGGGAATAGAAGAGCAGGCAGTGAGAACCAACTCAATACCTGCTGCATTTCCCTGTAGCCAGAGTCAGGAAACACTCTCTTCCTTTATGCTACGCAGAGAGACCTTGGTATAATGAATTCTGGAGACCAGACTATTTTTGGTTGGCCTCCCAAAAAGAGGAAGTATAACTAGGCATTAATTTAATCCATTTAACTTCTCTAGGGGGAAAAAATAAACTATTTTCTAAATGGGTAAAATGTCTGCTACAAATAGAAACAGAAGATCATAAGACTGTTGGTCTCATTGATCATTTTCTAATTAGCATTGTACATTCCTTTCTATAATAGTGGGATAATTTGTACTGGATTACAAGTTATAATGATTTATAAAATTTAACAGATGTGAGAAACAACTTTTGTAATATCTTAATATGTATTGGTGAAACCAGCTACGACACAGCCATGAACCTTCTGCAAATTAGAAAAGAAGGAGAAAGTTTTAAAAGGGAACTCTAAAGGGAACTTTGTATAGGTGTAACCAGATGCCCAGTAAAATAATCTGTGTGTAAGATGGGTCAGACTTTATGTACTGATTGATTACACAGCAATCCAATTACATTACACTAAACAGGAGAAGAAAACAAACCATACTGTTGAAGTCGAAGAACTAAAGCACAGATGAATTAGAAATACTAGGAATGGGGCAGTAAATAAAAGGAGCTGCTGCTTGAGAAATGGAGTGGGAACACCCAGATGGAAAAACATCTGAAACTCTGGTATATACACATACAATCTAGAAAAGGAATGGAGCAACCAGACACAGAGTAACCTGGGTGGGAGTGATAAAGACTGATTTACAACAAGAAATATTAAAAGATAAATATTTAGTGTTTTGTATACATAAAATAAAGGTCCCTCACAGGCAGAAAGGAAGTATCTGGGGAATTTCATAGGCGGTAGATTGAATTAAGAAATGTTAACCAAACTTCCTGATGGAAATGAAACAAACTGAAGAAACGTATTTCCAAGGGAAGTCAGCAAGGCTTTCTTTTGTGTGTGGAGAACTAAACTGGGGAAAAAGAAAGTTCAAAAGTATACTGGAAAGAATGACCCTATTTCAGATCCTCATTCTTATTATTTTAAATACACTTGGAAAGTTTCAACTCCAAATCATTAGTGCCTTATTTTTTTGTTAATATGGTGTATTTACAAAAATAATCTGAAAGCTTTTTCTCACAGATTATGGACTCTTCCAGCATTTACCTTTAGTAGACCCACATCAACTGTAAATTGGCTTAAAACATACAGACACATGTGCCTGTTTCAAATGCATCCATTGTATTTCTGAATTCCAACTAACCATGGGAGGCATACAAGACCCAGTCTTGTAGTGTATGTCTGCCAAAGGAAGCCAGACTGATTTCACTTACCTAATGAATGTCTAAAATAAAGAAAAATATGCAGCTGAACCCACTGAACATCTTAAAACACACAAAATTAAATGTGATTAGAACAGCTAATGTTACAAATGTGCAAACCACCACCTGTTATACATAACACTTTTTCCTGTAGTGTCCAAATAAGTTCGAGTTCTCACTACTTAAGAGTACTCCAAAACATGCAAAAAAGATTGATCTTGTAAGATGACAAACTTTAGGAATTGCAGGTTTTGTAAGTTGCAACTGACAGCATTTTTATGGAAATTCCTTCCATCTGTAATTAATTATTCTAAATTCCTTTCTTTTGAACTTAAAATTTTTTTTTAAATTTTGTTAGCAATACGAAAGGGATATAAAGCTTTAGATCAAAATAATCTCTCTTTATCTCTTTGGTCTAAATAAAGCCACAGAAGAGCTTAAAATAATGACAAAATATTGCAAAAGATGCACAGTACAATGTTCTTAAGTACAGCTTTGCACTAAATCAGCAATAACCATTATTTTCAGTGGGGGAAGAATCGAAACCTAGAAATGCAGTTTTAAACATAAATACATAAATTACAGTTTATGTTCAACCTCTCTGAATTACACATCAAAGTTGGTAGAGCTCTGCACAGCCTCAAGACTGAGTTTAACTGGATCTGCTGTTATGACAGCAATAATTTTGGGCTTACATTTCTAGGTCCCTGAATTGTCAGTGTAATTAAACTCACACAAATTAGTCTGGAAAGGAATTTTCCGGAAAGCTATCCAGGGGAACATGTGGCTGATCATTTGTACTTGGGTCACTAAATGTACGGCTCACAAATATTCATAATTGTACCAGTACTGAAAAATGGCATTATTGTACCAGAAGTTCATGTTTTTTGAGGAATTAATGACACACAAATCCATTACAGTAACACCTCTACTTAAGTGATCAGAGCTTTGTGTGCCAAATATAAACTGTTGCCTGTGCAAAGTTTAAGGTTAATTCTTAGGAAAGTATAATTAAGAAATTCTTTTTCCTCTCTCCCTCCTACATACTGAAATAAGGGTTATGACAAATGCACTGATCAAGTTTTAGTGGCAAAACCAGTTTGTACGTATGAGAGCTAAACTTACCCTACTGCTCTTCATCAGCAAAACTGGCATTTAAGATGGGAGTTAAGTTGTAAGACTGTATGTTATTTAACCATCCTAATTTTCAAAGGTTTATGCTCTTGTCATTACTCTTCAGGTTATTTTCAATTATATATATTTTTGTTACTCACAGTTCAAAATAACCATTTTCTTTAACATTCACTGCACATTTGGAAGAGACTTGCATAAATGGTGTGATGACTGCAGAGATAACTGATTTCTGATTCAATTAGTATGGTGCTCAAACTTTCTGTATTAGTTCACAAAGTGGCTTGCAATGACTTCAGTAAATAAGTATTATTTTTATCTATATTGTACATGAGTAAACGTACTTTTTTCCCTGCTAAATGCAAAGGGGTGTAGTTGGCATCAGGCTATTTAACACAGCATAAAACTGTTATGTTATAGTTTCAGTACACAAATGCAGACTGTAAACAACAGACATTTGGTATAATTTCCATATAAGTGAGAAGTAGACCCAAAATGGAAATGGAAGCCCCACAAAGCTCTTGCTTGCCACATGTGTACTGAATATGGATGCAGAGGCCACAGAGGGGTAGAAGCCACCATCCCCTTGTCTTTTTCTCCTAGACTGAAACTTGCTTTCCTCCCCACAACATCCAAGAGCAGCCAAAGGACAGCAGTGCAGAAAACCTACTCATGTTTGTCTTCTCAAGTTAAAGTGCTACTACACTGCTTTGCACCACTGAAAAAATACAAAGAGATTTCAGTAGTGCAAGGACATGTCCTTTTGTGTCTCTTAAGTGTTTAATGTGACTGTGCTCCAGCCTGACCAAAGCTCATTTTTATCTTAAGAATTATCTTTGTAGTCTTCCTTTTCTCTCATTTTGAAGCGTAAATCATAACTTAAACATCTATACAACTTTAGGTCACCTGTAAAAAGAACAAAAATACATTCTAGGAAAAAGTTATGTATGGTTACAGTAAAATATTTAATTTACATTTATTTAAATTAATTTACCTTAATTACAGCTTCAAACCCTTCTTAGGCACACAGCTAGTTTCTACTCTGAACATAATTTGCTCTTGTCTGTAATTTGTTTCAAAGTATAGTTATCTGTTTAAAACAGATTTCCCAGGAAAACCCAATACTGAACTCTTCCAGTACAACACGAAAATCTCTGAGATCCTCTTTGTTTAGAGGGAATTAAACTAGCAGAGCATCTTAGAATACAAGCAACAGGAAGTAATTATCTTTACTGTCTTCAGACTTGTTCCTGGCCTTTCAAAGGAGAAAAAGAATACATATTTTAGTCTAAAACACATAACATTACTGTATTTTTTTAAACTCTTGAAACAGCACTATGGTTCTTGAAACCCAAAGGAACTTGGGCCTCACACATGTTCATTCACTTGACCTCATATCACTGAATATTATTCATACCTTGTCCTCTTGTCCCACAAAGACTCTCGCACTAGCATGACACATAAAATACTATCAATTTGGAACAGCAGCATTTTACATTCATTTTGTAGGGGGAAAAGAAAATCAAAATTACGGAAACCTCCTAGTGAGTAAAATAATAAAAAGCATCCTGAAGGTTATTTCACCCACTCAAATCTTTTTCATGTCTTTACAACTTGTAAATGCTTTCTGCATTTATTTAGATAAATCTAGATGTATTTAGCATCTTGATGAAACTCTGCAGCTTGATACATTCCTGGAAGACTTGGGGAGTGTCAGAGAGGAACAAATCAGTACGGAATTTGAGTTACAAAATTTTAAAAATACCCTCTTAAGAAATTAAACTACATTCTGAAGACAGCTTTTATTTTTAAACTCAGTTCTGAATTAAAGGGAAACTTGCTAGGATACTATTTCATTGCAAGTATTAGCTTCTTAGGGAATGTCCAGTCTTTCCGAAGGACACTCTCCACAGAAAACCTTGGCTCACATTCCACCCGTGGGCTGCGAGGCCACATTTATGCCCATTAGGCTTTTTGTTTCTTTGTGCTTTTCTCTTTCCTGAAGTTGAAAGTATACATCAAAAAATAAAGTACTGATTCGTAAGATTCTTAAATCTCACTGCAAGACCACAAGTGCAGTTTCTTGTACATTTTGTCTTCAATATCCATCCCATTTCCAGGTCTACATTTTTTAATTTCTTCACTGTCAACTATCTTTACCTCCATTGAGTACTAATATCTGACTTTCTGTCACTGTACCATATTGATCTCCCACTTATGACCTGTAGCATACTTTATGCCTAATAGCATCATTATACCCACAATATTCATCAAGTATTCTGTTTTAGCATCTCTTAGTCAATTTTAAAGAACGTAATTAAGAATATTTTAAGACCTTACTGGCCCATCCTCAAGATGTGCAATCCAATGCAACAGAAAAGAAGACCAAACCTTACTTTTAATTTTTCCACTACAAAATGAATTAATATTCATTATAATTAATGGCCTAGACTTTTTTTTATAATGCTTACCCTCATAAGCAGCTTTTTAATCTTAAATCCTCTTTTAATGGTCAGTCTCTCCATTAAGATTTTCTGCCTTCATTTTTTGTTGGTGGTTTTCTTGGGTTGTTTTTCGTTTGTTTGTTTTTTACACATTAATATAATTCTTCTGCTCAAGCAACTTCCATTCCTCATCTACAATATTTGCTTTATTTATTTATTTGCTTATCATGTAATGTTGCATTACATATCTTGAGGGATTGTTTTCAAACACCCCTATGACAAACAGTTTTCCCTTTAGTATCTCCAAGAGGTCCATATAACTCTCCTTTATTTATATATTACTTACTGGATGTGTTCAGACTTTGCAATTTACCCCCTTAAAACCCTTCTGTGATACAGGAATATTATTGACATTTTACAATGGAACAGAAAACGACTCAGCTTATTAAGTTATCCAAATGCTTAAGGATGCCTATTGGGATTTTCAAGGTTGCTCTGACATATAACTCTTATTGAACTAATTGAAGATTTTTCACTAAATGACTAATTTGCATTTACAGTTCTGAAAAGCTTTAAAATCTGACTCACCCGTGTCACCCTTTAATATCCAGTGGGCCAGTGCATTAAACCCAGAACTCATTAGCCCTTAAACTTATGCTGGAAGCACGTGAAGTGCTTCCCACAATAGGGCAAATGACATAAGAAATAAAGATGTAGTGCATACCACAAGCACCCAGTGCCCTCCTGTCCTCCTCCCTCCTGGTCTGAGTCACACACCAAACACTCAGGCAGCAGGGAGCCACAAAGCCAACTGCATCAGATGTCAGGCAAGAAATGAGTGGATCTCCAGGGATCTGGCTGCTCAGTGCTGGGACTGAGGGGCACTGGGAGGCTGAGCTTCTACACAAACCCTCAGCAACCTCTCAGCTCACTCTCTCCCTCAGTTAGGGCTTGATTTTTCTAAACACTGGCAGGAGACAAAGCTGACATACATGAATGGCTCCAACCAAACATGCTGCAAAATTGTCGGTATCCCCCATGTCATTTGATTTAAGTAAGTGGCCACTTTATTGAGGGAAAACTTTTATAAGCATGGAAAAATGCTTTAATTCCTGTACAAACCCGAATAATGTATGGTTTCCAGTTGCACTTTTCTCAACTCTAATGTTGTACACGTTTTCAGATTGCTCTTTTGGCTGGCCTAAGAGCAAGTTACTCAGTTTGGCTAATGCACATCACCTTCACACCTTGGGTGGCAGTAAGTTGGCACAAAGATAAGCATCTTTTGCCCAGTTCTGCCAAGGAGACGCTGTCTGTCAGCACCAGTTTTCTAAACCACTACGTTTAGACCACTAGTGGCTGGAAAGGGGATGGATCAGCTGTCAGGGCTTTTTAATGCTATTTTGCCCTCATTAAGTCAACAAAACTCACTGCATAATGGAGGCTGTGAATCGTATTGCTTTATTTTTTAAGTCATTTTATTGTCTTCTTACAGGCCACATGGGCACCCAGTTTACTGGGACAACATGTGTATATTAATCAAAGAAATGTAAGACAAGGTAAACTAATAAATTCCTGACGTTGCTACCTTACAGAAGTGTTTTCCAAGTCTCAGCTTAGGGATAACATGTTGCCTGCTAGACCCTCTGAGACTGGCTGCAGCTGCAAAAAATAAAAATGTTAAAATTGAGGCCAATAGGAAGATGCTGCCTGTAGCATAATTGCTCACTGTTGTTGCACATTGGCTGGTGAAGGTTAGGGACTGCTGCTCTATGTAATTGAGCAGGTTTGCAACAATACTGGAAGGCTGTTGTATAATAACAGTTGAAGCAAAACAGGTAGAAATAAATACACATTTTTTTCATCTTTAGGTAGAGGTGGTAAATTTCTAGTGAGCATATCATGTTTTAAAAACACTCCCAAACAGATGCCAGGTTCTCTTTTGCCTGAGGCTGATTGAAAAAAAGCAGGTAGCTTCTGAAAGGAATCTGAAAAGCTGTTATCCAAGTAGCTGAGGTTAAAGTCTCCATATGCATTTCAAGTAGTCTAGTATCCAAAGTGAGCATTGATTTTAGCAGACATTTCTGGAATCATGATATAAGTATGTGATTGATCCTTTAGTAAATGAAAATTACTGAAAATCACAGGTGTCTGTCACAAAAATTAATGCTTATATGAACAAAGTAATTAAATCTGCCTATATGAACCAAAAATTAAATTTGCCTATTTTTAAAGAATCCTTATCAAACATTGCATGAATCACTTCAATTTGAATATTTCAAGTAGTGAAAAGCTAGAATGATGCTAAATAGGTTTGGATACAAGTGAACTGAATGATGGAAAATTCCTTATTCATTTATTGTGATAGCAGCTCTGTTTTCCCCCTTAAGTTGTTTTTGTTAGTTTTACTTGTTTACTCCAGGACTTTTAGCATATGCAAAGATTTGACAGTAAGTTGCACTCTGGGTGTTACTTCAGACTCACCAAATTACAGAAAAATATTTAAGAATAGTGTCATTACACTGCCCTATGCTACATGAACTGATTTATTTCAGAGAATAATAAAGAAATGAATACTGTGCTGTGATGACCAGCTGATCTAACAGCAAGGCTTCCCAGTACTGAAAATGCTTATCAACTTCTCTTTTAACTCTAAATTTCTCCCCATACTGAGAAAGCTCATCTTGATGTAAAATGAAATGTAATAAGCTCCTACTTTAAACTGCAACTTGCCTTTCCCTTATGGCCAGAGTCATGCAGCTCATCCTCAATCCTTCCACATTTTTGTGCAGCTGGAGCTCAGCTTCCTCATGAGAAAGCTTCCCTAAGTTAAAGTTTGTAATAGCGTTATGCCAAGATGAGAAAAGGCAACCATAACCCTGACATACACACACACACAAAACCACCCAGTGACATCCTGTCAGACCTGCAACCCGCTCATCTGCTACAGAGATGCGAGGAAGAGTTCTTTTTATCCTTGTGACATACAGACCTGGGAAGTTAGGCTAAATCGTGTTCCAGTCAAACCGAGCTACGAACCCCCCGGCTCTGCGCTTAACCCCGTGGCTCTGGGCGGGCCAGGAGCGCACAAGGGCAGCCCCGGGCCGCCGGCACTGCAGCAAAGCCGCGGCAGCGCCGGGCAGGGCGGCTCCGACCCGCTCCGGGC
>WEIV01018885.1:1504-19753 GCA_013390005.1 Calyptomena viridis | reverse complement strand
AGAGTTATTCCGCGAGTCACCCCGACTGCTGCTGCCCTGAACTGCTGTGCCCTGCCCAGCTGCTGCTCTGAGCTGCCATTCCAAGCCACTGTTCCAAGATGCCACAGAGCGGAACCTGCTCAGCTGCCACTGCCTCGGCACGTGCCACCCACGGGAAGGTCCCGGCTCGCCCCGGACCGTGTGCCCAGACCCACATGCATCCAGCCCAGCTACCGCGCCCGTGCCAGCTTCACAGCAACCCCAGGGAAGGAGAGCTCTGCCCAGCCTGGCTCTGCCACCAGTGCCATCACTTCAACCACCGTGGGAGAATCCCCACGTATCACCTGCTCGGCTTACCGCCGCCTACCACCAAACTGCCAGAAAGCCCGTCAGAGCCAGCAGGTGTAACTGCACCAAAAAAAAGTCCAGTTTTCTGTTTTTGCTGAAGAGAGAGTGACTTTGGGTGACATTTTTCTTTGTTATTATTTGGTTGTTGTTTGTTCTGTCTTGTTCTCCATTTTTATTTTTTAGTAAAACTTTTATTCATTTTCTACACTTTGCTTGAAAGTCTCATAATTTCAAAGTTACAATAATTTGGAGGGAGAAATTTTGTATTCCAGGAGGTCCGGCCTCCTGCAGATATTGTCAAGACACCAAGCCCTTCAAACCATTCAGTCTCCTTCCTCTATGTGAAAAAGAGAGTCCACTCCTCTGTTTCTTTTGAAGGAATTTATTCAGGGACAAAGTCAGCAAACCAAAGTGGCGCCAGGTGTCTAACAGAGTTAGAGCACACCTGCTTTGGGGTTTTCTTCAGTTTTTATACAGTCTAGGGTATACATATTCATACGATTTTAACATATTCATTAGCTCATTTCCATTTTCCATGCCTTTTTAGAGCATGCCCAGTTTTTTTAGGCGGGCCCCCTTTAATTTTGTTTATCAGGTAAAAGCAACCTGGAGCAGTCCTTTCATTTGTTATCTTTGCAACTTTTGCCAGGTTCACTCCTCCCAACGTCTCCTGTTATCTTCCTCCAGGAGTCTGTTATCCTTTTTAACTTCTTTTCTTCTTAGCTGGTCTTACCCTTCTTGGGTCCTGCATCTGTTATCTCTTTACTTGCACCCTTAGGTTGTTTGTTTTTTTTTTTTGAGGGGGCCCCTTTTACCTTTAAAATATGTTCTTATAACAAAAAGAGGTATCTCTAAAGAAAATATTCAAGTATCTTAATGACAGGGTATATGTAAAAACATTCTAGCACCTTAATAACATGAAGTATATATAAAAAAATATTCAAGCACCTTAATAACATGAGGTATATGTAAAAATATTCAAGTATCTTAATAACATGAGGTATATAACAGGAGGTATATTTAGAACTCCACCAGAAAGTTTACAGAAGTATTTTTATGAAAAAGTCAGTTTTAAACAACATAAACCTTAACAAGAAGCATTTATCTATATAAGCTAACAGAAGTATTGCTATAACCTATATGCGAAAGCCAAAAAAAAGAATTTATTTGCTCATTTTTTACATCTAGTAGTAGTAACAATTTATGTGTGATCCAGAACACTCAGTAAAGTGGATGGTGAAAATCATTCTGAGAAAATACTGATAAGGAACCTTTTCTCTTGGGTATTTTTGCCTTCACTTATCTTGAAGAAAAATCCTTTTGAACACTGAGCTTGGATCAGAGAATAGTGTTGAAGAGTAAGGCCAGTATATCCAGACTTTTTAAGGAAAGGGAGTAAACACAAAGGTAGCATCAAGTTAGTCTAGGATAACAACTTCCCTGATGTCTATGAATGTTTCCATGTACTGAAGCAGGGCACACAAGTAGAATCTGTAAAACACTGAGGCATCCTACTGTTGGTATTTGGCCCATGGCAATGGTACCTCTAGAGATCCCATGGGTAGAGACAGAAGACTAAACAGAGAGGTACTGCAGAGGTCAAAGAGACAAAAGTGTCTACTTGACCCTACTTCAGTACTGCCAATAACGTCAAAATAGTGTCAGCTCCCTGCTAACCACTTTATATTACTACCCAGCCTCCCAATCTGGACTTCTTTTTTCTATACATACATAATATAAATGTTTTGTGATATAACCATGCTATGAGGTCTTTTTGTACTCCAGTTTGCCTGGTGCCTACCCCAAACTTCTCTGAGGGTTTTGACCCCTGACTTTAACTCATCGATTCTGATTAAACCTCAGCCTCAATTCTTCTCCAAGCACTTTTCACGGTGCTCTCCCAGGTCACAACAGGCCTTAGCAGAACCTCCAATTCCCTGCCTACACTAAATGTAAAACAAGAAGAGAGAGAAATTGTATGTGCTACTTGCCAGCTATGTGGGCTCCCCAGACTGCTCAGCTCTTTCTGCTCTTTTTGCTTGTGTTCCAGATAAGAGCATAGCATGGGGGAGGAAGGTAGAGGGATGAGTTCAGCATACTTCTGTAGCAGACTTAATTAGATGCTTCTGTCTCTGAAAGTGAGCAGGCAAGGCAGCAGAAGGCACTTTAATAAAAAAAAATTAAACCAGACAGGCCTAATGGAAAATGGAGACAAACTGAAGGTCCTAGTTTAGATTAACATCCCGTACATTTAAAAAAAAATCAAAACACTGACAAGCTTTCCGCTTTAACCAGATATTCAGGAAAAAAGTGTCAAATTTAGGTCCTTATGGTAACAGCAATCAGGCTCATGGCAGGACACAAAAGGATAGCCAGAAGCAAGACTTTGTGAAGGACTTTCCACATAGATCAGCTGACATCCACAGAGCAGTACTGTTCAGTGGCCCCACTGCCTCTGGAAGAAAAGGATGGGAAAAGAAACAGTAAAACATTCAAGAAGACAGGTAAAAAAACCTCAAACCACTTAAAATGGCAAAACTAAGATACCTGGTGAGAAATGTTGTAGAAGCAGTGCCCTGAAAACTGATTAAGACAGTTTTGTCATGTGTGCTGAAAGGCAAATGTTCATCATCTTCAACAGTATTCATATCAGGGTTACTGCAGATAGGACTTTTCAATAGTAACGTATGGCTAGGTCAGTTGTGGCATTAAAAACAAAAAAGGGGAAGGGGGAAAGAGGGGGCAGTTCCATCATATCAAATATTTCTGTCTCATTGAGTTTGTGAAGAGAATATGCACATTAAAAGCCAATATGACACCTAAAAGCTGTGGGAAAGGAATAACTGAGGAAAAAGAAATTAAGAAGGACAAAGGGCAAAAGAGTTAAATTTTTCTACAAAACCTGAGCTTTCTAATGCCTGTGTAGAAAACAAAGTCTTTTGTTAATGACAGCAACAATGCAGTCCAATAAATCAATGAAAAGGGCAACTGGTGCAGAGTTTAGAGAATTTAAAATAAAAATAAAATTACACAGGAGATTACTCAACTTTACCTTCAAAATGTTCACTATTTAATACCATGTTATGTACAAAGTATACTATTAAAACTTTTCTAAACCATCTTTGATTCAATATCTCTATCATGTAGCTTTGCATTTGTGGATACCTTTAAGAAATGTATTTTGCAATTTCTAAAAAACTAGTTTCTAGTGTTTTAATTAAACTTCAAAGTAAAAGAACTAATCTCACTTTTCTAAAACAGAGTGCACATCAATATGCTATATAGAACATTCCTTTCAGTCAGTCAGTCAGAAAATTGGGCAACTGAAATATGAAGCAAACACATATTTGAAATAAAACTAGAACTGGTAGATTTACATTTTAGTCACAATGCTGCACTTCTGTACTGTGATCTTTTGCTAAAATAGACTAGTACTCTGCCCATTTTCAACAGGATGTGCTTCATTTCACTTTTATATTTACTGATGTTTACTCTTCTGTTGTAATGTGTAATTAGCATGTATTTCTCACTGTATATTATTGTTCTGTTACTTGGTATGTCCTGTTATGATGTCTCCTACCTCTCACCCCAAACGGTTTGTTCCCTTCCCTTGTCCTCCCTTCCCATTGGCTGGAGCCCCCTATAAGAACCATGGGCCGGAAATGGGAAGGGCTCTTTCCCTGGTTATCCCTCATAAGCTTGGACCCTCCTCGATGCTCGTTGCCTCTGGAGTGAATAAACTTATATTATATGTAACCATGGAGAGCCACCAGCACCTTCTTTGTCCTCTGTTTCCCTCAGCCCTCCCCCGGGGAGTGCAGGGGCACACTCACCCCTCGGCAAGCCCTGACAGGGGGAAGGCTACACTCTTGTAATTCAGAAATAAAGAATATGGAATTGCACAGGAACACTCGGAATAAATTCAAAATAATTTCTTGGTAGAAACATGTAAAGAAATACAATTGGTAGTTTCTAAGAATGGTAAGCACCTCCCTATTTGAGGTGGATTGACCCTGAATGGATGCCAGGTACCTACCAAAACCTCCTCAGTTGGACAGAGAGAAAATATAACGAAAGGCTCATGGGTCAAGATTGGGACAGGGAGAGATCACTCACCAGTTACCATCATGGGAAAAACAGACTCAACTCGGGAAAATTGATTTAATTTATTATCAGTCAATTCAGAGTAGGATAGTAAGAATAAACTCAAATCCTGAAAACACCTTTCTTCCCCCCACTCCTCCCTTCTGCTTAGGCTCAATTTCACTCTTGAATTTCTACCTCCTCTTGCCTATTGGTGCAGGGGGATGGGGAATGGGGGCTGTGGTCAGTTCATAACACATCATCTCTGCCACTCCTTCTTCCTCAATGGGAGGACTCCTTACACTCTTCCTCTGCTCCAGTGTGAGTTCCCTCCCATGGGAGACAGTCCTGCATGAAGTTTTTCAGTGTGGGTCCTTCTCACAGGCTTCAGTTCTTCAGCAACTGCTCCAGCATGTGTCCCTTCCACGGACTGCAGTCCTTCAGGAACAGGTTGTTTCAGGGTGGGTCTCATGCAGGGTCACAAGTCCTGCCAGTAAACCTCCAGCATGGGCTCCTCTCTCCTGCTGCGGCTCCTCCTCAGATGGCTGTATCCTGATAAGCCCAGGCTAGCTCGCAGCCACCCTGAGGGGCACTGGGCAGGATCAGGCACCAGGCAACCAATCGGTCCTCCACAGGAGGACTTGGGTCACCTGGCGATTCAGGGGTAACCGGCTAGGCAGTACACCCTGCCTCACACCCCGCAAGGGGCTTCTTCAGTGAGGGCAGTTCGCCAGACCCTAGCTGGTGTCCCTGGAGGAGGATCGATGGATTAGCTGCTCGATGAAGAGGACAAAAGATGACTCTTGAGGGTGGTGAAACCAGGAACGGTTTATTGGAGATCTTTGCCTCAGAAGGAACCGACCCACAAGAACCCCGAATAGCTCTGAACAGGGACTCTTATAGGGGGCATGAACAGGGGGTGGAGTTGGGGAAGGGGCCAATCAGGGAAGGGAAGAGGTGGGGTTTAGGGATGACTGGCATGAGTGGAAGCCTGAGGCCTCCTACTCAAGCCAATCAGGGGCCAAGTAATTTGGAGTGATAGGGAAGGTTCAGGAAGAAGGGGAGGGGCCAGGATACCTATAAGGGAGGAGGACGGAGGGACCCGAAGGCGGAAAACTGTAGGAGGGGTGACACTTGTGGGGGGAACTAAGTGGGATCAAAGGAAGGGGGAGACTGGGGCAGTCCATTTACAAATAGGGCTAATAAGGGATAACTGGGGATAACAGAACTGTACATAGCATAAAATACAAATGCATACCTAAACTTATAATACGCACCGCCACACTCTCCATCGTGTCTACAGGTCCTGCCAGGACCCTGCTACAGCTTGAGCTTCCCACAGGTCACAGCCTCCTTCAGGCATCCTCCTGCTTCACTGTGGCATCCTCCACAGGCTGCAGGCAGATCTCTGCTCCCCTTGGACCTTTATGGGCTGCAGGACAACAACCTGACTCACCATAGTCTGCACCAGGGTTTGCAGGGTGCAGATCTCTGCTCCGGTGCCTGGAAGACCTCCTCCCCCTAACTCAATCTGACTGAGATCTAACTCATGGGCAGATTAAGAATCTAAGATTTATGACTGCATTGTGTTAATCTAGAACAGAATTCTTAACAAGTTGTTACAAAAATTAATTCTCAACATCATTTGAATAAGGTAAGACGTCATTTGTTCTCCCCAAAACACAATTGTTACTGATGCTTAAGTGATTATGGTGCTCACTATGCTCTGCTGTTGCTCTCGTTAAGACTTAATCGCTGTGTGCACATACACAAATTGTTCTGAGACTAAGACCCTGCTGCTAAAGGCTGTACTACTCCAATACTCCTTGATAAATAAAATACAGAAAAAAACTACAACAGAAGTCTGACATTTGGATGGCAAGTAAAATTCACTCCTTTGCTGAAACCACAATCAGAAAGATCGCAGTCTGCTAAAAGAACGGCTCTCATGTCATTATACAAGTAGCATAAGTACTTCTGAAAAAGTAAGAGTTCAGGAAGGAATGAAACGATATATTAATGACAAGAATGAAAATAGCAAAAGGATTTCACGTTATGCTATGAACATTCCAATTTTTTCATTTGTTCTGCTAATAGACAAGCGTGAAAACGTGAGGCAGAGGGATGAGTGTTTAGGTTTGATTAAAACACCATTCAGAACAAACTGAACTTTACAAGTATCTGTGAAATAGCGTGAATTTTAAAAATAGATATATGATGACTTAGGCACAAAATTCAATTTATCATGCTACCTGAAGAAGCAATAATGTAGCATCTGTCACTGTAAATTAGAATTGTAAGAAATAATCTCTGCCACAAATACAGAAAACTTGCAAGGACCTATTTCAAATAGGACAGAAAAAAATTACATTTGGTTAACAGGAAAGAGATCTCATACAACAGCTAATGAAAATGAAAGCAAAATTCTAACCGAGAATGTGTAATTTGTCTTTATATTAAAATATTCAAAATGGGTTAATAACTGTTTCATTTTTCTCTTGAAACTGCAATTTTACTACTGCTGTGATCTCTTTCAAAAACCTAAGAATGCAAACTTTGTAGTGCTCTTCTGATTAAGTCACATTCAATTACACATGCATGATAGACCCATTCATAGTTGACACAGAGGAATGGAATAAATTCTGCTTAGATTACAAATTGCAAGCAACTGTTTCTGTATGCTGTGCATTCCCATTTCAAAGTAGCCCTTCTTGATATTAAAAGTAGAAGAGTAGCCAGCTAAATAAGAGCAGATAAAAGAAACCAAGGAAGGGGTAGGGAGAGAGGTAGGAGGAAATCTGTTACACTGGTATACTAAACCAGTACTAAATCTGTATATAAGTAATTTTCCTGGTGAGAAGACAAGAGATCCAGAACAGAACAACAGGGACTGAAACTAAAATTAACCGTGTCCTGGTCTGTGATACATCTTCTATTAGTTTTGTAGACTTAGGAGCAATATTAAATATTGCAGAATAATGGGAAGATTCCTCTCGGCAAAAAAAAAAAAAAAAATCAGAAGATCTTGCAGATGAAAATGCTAGTGAAAAGATAATTGGTAAAGATGGCAGACATTTAGACTTTCAATAACATTCTTCTGCTGAAATAAGATCGTGTCACACATTTGAGTCTTACACAGGAATGAAGAAATTTTCATTGTAGCACCAAGAAAAGGTCTGATGTTTCCAGCGAGTGAGTTCCTAAATATTAGGAAGACCTAGACTTGCAGAGAAAAATGACACTAATATTTTTGTTGCTTCAAATTATTTATCAATTAACAGAAACAAAAAAAACAAACCAACCAAACAAAACAAAACAAAATGCACCAAAATACTGAGCCATTTTAAACTATTAGTTTTATATGGGTAAATACTTGCTTACCCACTTGCATAAGAACCTCCTTGTATGAAAATCGAAACTTGCAGTCTGGACATGGATGAAAGATCAAGGCTTTCCATACCTCATGAGGGAACAGCCACAACAGGAATGGGCCAAGTGGCAGCTCAGCAGAAGCAGCAGGTCCAGGATGGATAGGGAAGCCTGGTTGACATCCAGCAGGGGACACATTAGAACAGATCTGTGGTGGAATCCTCTGCAGCCATCTCAGATACCCAGGCTGCCAGGTGCGGCTTCCCTTAGACATTCAGAGCAGGAATTTGGTCTCGTTGGCCCCTTCTCTCAAAGAGGTGTGGGCTGAAGACTCCAGCAAGCACTACTAATGTGCTATTTGAGTCTATTCCTTGAGAATAGGGCTTCTGCGACACCTTCATTGTACACCCTTAACACAGGTCACATCAGACATTGTAATCCCTTGTTTCAAACTTTATGCCTGGGCAGCAGTAAAATTCTTGATTGTATGAGTATTGACAACAATTAGGTCTAATGAATCTGGTGTAAAAGGTGTAAAACAAAATACTGCAAGCAGCCACATTCTTCCACTTTTCTTCATAGGATAGCTGGGAATCTCAGTTGGCTGGAACTGCCCACAGAGTGTCCCAGATAAGTTGGGTTCAAAGGATGGTCTATGCTTGTTATTGTTACTTCATTTGGATAAACAAGCTCCCAAGGAGGTCAAATTTGTTTTCTATGACTTTGTAAAGGAGAATTCAGGCATTATTTTAAAGGCAGTTAATTTAGGTGCTATATGTGGAATTCAGTACATTGAAAATGCAAAATGAAGGAGGGTAATTTTTTTCCAGACAGATATATTGCAAACTCAGAGCATACCACGGCACTCAGTTAGAGCTGGCCGACAGGATTTTTTCTCGAATGTGCACTTCAGTATATTTGTGTTCACATCAGAACAGACTGAAGGTGTTTTCTTTAGAAGAATACTTTAGTAAACTGCACTTAAACAGAAACAATACACCAGTTACTGTGGAAATTCTTGCCAAATATTTTAGCATTCATTTTGAAAAGCTTGGCCATGAGAAGAAACAATGAACTCATATTAATTTATAACATTTGAATTACACTGCAGAATTTCTTGGCTATTCGAGCATCGCAGTATGACTGCATAAAGTCAGACACTGCAAAGACAGCAACTACAATGCACTATTCTCTTTGCATCACCTCATTTATTGCATTTCAGCATTGAAAGTCAAATAAATGAGAGGACTAATCAAGGAAGTGACAGTGCTAATCTATCTCTTCATCTGAGTTTTGAACAGAATGTACCTCCTTAATGATTACAGGCTCTCAGCTTTATTGTTACTCAAAAAGCATGTATGAGACAGCACATTAATTGTGATCTGGAACTGTCTCTATTCACCAAATAAGTGTCTGTTTTATAATTTGTTCTAAATTAGGTAACAGAGAAAGCAGAGTGTATTATGCAGTAAAAACTCTTAATTTTTTTGAAGTTTTCAGTCATTTACTAACATTATATCAAATTGATAATTAAGCCTGGAATAAGAGCATTACTGGGCTGCAGTAAGGCTTTTACAACTAAACATCAACAGAGAGTTTAGAAATCAGGCCAAATATCTGTTTAGTAGATAAACAACTAATGTTCTGTATGTGGCTCCCAACTGTGCACCATCAGACAGAACTCTGGACTAAAACTCAGTACATCTGAGTTCACCTCATGACCTGTGACAATGCACTTCATATTAATGTAGAACAACACTAAAAATGCCTGGATGCTTTTGACATATAAGATTAGAACAAGACAGGCTAAACAGCAAGGAGGCTGCTACACTTTGCTAGGTGAAACACTCCTTTAAACTTCAATGTAAAATATTATCAAACTTTAGTGTATTTCCATGGTGCATCTCTTCAATTCCATGCTTCAATCTCTTACAGCTTCTACACCTCCCACTCTTGCATGAAACTCTGTTGCGGTATCTGCACCTCCTTCTCATTACAGAGGAAGCCTGACTTCTTCCATACACAAGATGAAAAGATTCCTCTCCTGGGAGTCACCCACCGCAGTAGTTTTCTGTCTGTGGGATGCCTACATCCTTGGTTATAGGACTTAAAAGTGTCTGCACCAAGGCAGAAGGGTGGTCATATAGCTAACAGAGTTCAATGCCTTCCTGGGAGACCTGACTAAATTTGATCTTGACCTCCTCTGCCCTGGAGCTCTCAGTCTTAAGCAAACTAAACTTGTCACAGCTGATTGCTGAATATTCTGTGCATCCATTTGCTGAGATCCAGATTTACAGAAATGCTGATCATGCAAAAAGGCACATTCAGGGACACTGGGAAGTCCATTTTCATAATAAAAATAAATAAATAATTCAAAGTACTCTGTGAATTTAAACAAGCATACAGAATTAAACAATTAGACAATGTGAAAATTTTTGCATTTAAATATCTCTGTACCTCATTTCTTTCTCTGTAAAATGAGGAAAGATTATTTTCTCTCAGCATATGCTTTTCACTGCATCTCTGTGATACTTGTGAAACTCATACTGCACTAGGAGACTTAGTTTTAGAAATTGTCTCTTCAGGAGAAAAATTAATCATTCATTAAATAAGGCACTGGATGAGGTATGGAGGTGTTGTTATGCCTGGGTTTTTTTCTTTGTTTTAATCCTGACCATTCAAATATAACTAGCACTCCTGTTTCCTGAACATGTTAAAGTTTGTACTTCAACATTATCCTAATGCTGAACTAATTTTCATTTCTATATTCTTAGTTTTTGAGTACTTACACTGCCCCTCTGCTGTCCTAAAGCTCAGCAAGTTATATATCACAGGAAAAAAAAATAAAAGGGCATAGAAATGAGAAATATTTTTTTGAATATTAGAAACTACTTGAGTACAGTTTCAAGTTCCGGTTGGACTTTAATAGTAACATTTTATGTGCTCCTGCTCATCCTATCTCAATTAAAACTTGTACATTTGCCAATAGAGATTTAGAGATCAGCAGTTCATTTATCACATTTGCTTGAGTTACTCATTTCCAAATCATATGCCCACTCCAGCTACTTATCACACAGCAATGTTGGAAGGACTGATTAAAGACCCTGGTTTCTGTTGCCAGTGACAGCTATGATAAAAGCACTTAAAACAGAGAAGACTTGGATCTAGTGCCATGAAAGTAAATATAGCAAAGTTTTTAAATCTCAAGATGAAAGTATTTTCCAACAACACAGATGCACTTGTTCTGATAAAACTAAGGCTATGAAAGTCTGGCTTGCTAAACACAAATCCTGTGAGTTAAAAGAAGACAAACCACAAGGCATATCTGTTTAAAATGAAAAATGTTAAATATTCCAGTAGCCAAGAACCAAAAAGAATATTCAGTTTATTTATAGTTTTCTAACGAAATGTTGTCTTCATGTTGAGATTAAGCATGAAAACTAATTCCGGAAAGACATGGCAGGGAGCAAGAAATTAACATGCAATGGGAAACAAAACGGTGTGATGCAGAGGTAGGCATTCCTGAGATCATACTGATAAAGTATTCTGAATCTGCATTCTTGCTACAGAAAACTCAGTGCTCAGCTGTGAACTGGTCTTCCTTCTTACTTGTAAACTAAAAAGTTTGCAATCTAGCTCTTACTTTTTATTTGTTATGTCAGTCATGCCTTTAGCAGCTGCATAGCACATTGTAAAGAATATAAACCTTTCATCCACTTTGGCAAAAACTCAGACTAAATGACTGAATACTTAAGCAACGAGGAGAAACCAAAGAGTCACATCTGACTCTCCAACAGATTCTCCAGGATAAAATGAAGTCCTACCAGATTAGGAACATTCATGCAACCTGTTCAGGGGAAATTCTCAATATATTTATAAATTAATTCACTTAAATGAATTAATGTCCTGAATGAACAGCGCCTTATCTTATTTCTCTTTTTTTTTTTTCCTTTCACTGTAGAAGTATCAGCTGACAATAAAATACACTCACTTAAGAAAGTGCACATCTCAGACATGTTTCTATTATTCAAATAGACATTTTCTGACCTACACCCTTGGTTTCCTATACTTAGCAAAATTGCTCACAGGTTCACTAAGGTTTCTGCCTGATAAGTAAGCATGTTGAAACAGCACACTAAGCCAGTTATTTGGCAATAATAGGTATGAAATAGCTGAAAACTGTCAAGTTAGATTCCTGATTTTAAAGGAAGCATATAACATTTTGGTAATCAGGTCATGATCACAGACTATATGTGTCTGTATGCAAGCATTTCTGTGTGTTTGGTTGTTTGGGGTTTTCCCACAAAAAACCCCACCACTATTTTAGATCCCACAATTGGTTAGTTGCTCTTTGATACCATTTATTTTATTGTATGGACACAAGTACAGCCCTGTCTTAGTAACAAACTGTGAAAAAAAATGCTTATTTATTAAGTTTGTGGAATTTATTTCTCATGAAAGAATTTATTGTTTGTTAAATAACATATGGCAGTGTTAGATTATTTAGTCACCGGTCCAGGTATATTTTTCCAGTATTCCTCTTTTTTACCTACCAATAAAGCATAAGTTCTCCACCTTCATGCTCAGGACTTAAGACTACGTTTACTGTACTGGTGAAAGCTTTTGGCATAACATTGGTGTGAAAGTACTCAAATATTTATATGTCAGTAAAAGTCCTGGAGGCAAATGCAGGCTGTAACTATACTGTGGATGCAGTCACCATGTCCTTAATTCCATGTCAAGCTGAGACTCAAGTACAATTATTCAGCCCTTCTTTCCTCTCTCCTCCGAGTTTTAAGTGAAGAAACTCAAGCACCCGGACACAAAGAAGTTGGAAAGGAAGAGGAGCAGCCCAAAGTCCGCCCTGCTTCTCAGTCCATACAGACACTTTTTGTTGGTGTATTAAGACAAACAACTGAGTTATTTGAGCAATGTGGAAATACTATCTTTTGGTAAGGATGAACTGCATCTACAGGCAGCAGACTTCTTTAATAAAGCAAGTATAGATTAGATCTACATATCTTTCTTTACTAGTCCTCTCTTAACTTTATCCTGCAGTCTCCAGTAGAGTCTTATACTTTATTCAGGTGTGAAATCATCTCTTAAAAGTTTGACTGAGCAGCCTGATGGAAAAGATGTAGGCTTCTCTTGGATCTCCTTTTTGCAAAGGAAGTCTTTGAGACTACCTGCAGTTTCAGAGAAGTTTAGTCAGCTTTTAAAGACTTTTTGCAAAACCAGAAGGGAGGAAGCAGGAGGGAAAATGTTTTTTCCCCATGTAGTTTGATTAATACACCTCAACCCAAACTTCCACTTCAGCAACAATTCACAAATTAACTAAACTGACTTTTTTGAGTAAAGAAGAAATTGAGAATTATAGGAAAAGAAAAACTGTGTAAGAAATTGTAGCTGGAACTCAGACCCCAAGTGGAACTGAGACATCCAAAGAGTTAATTGTTCCTTCTCTAAATAACCAATTCAGCAAACAAACAAAAATGCAACATAACGTGAAATCTTTTTCCCATTAGAAGTTTCTTCAAGATTTTTATCTTAGCTTTGGAGAGAAAGAGGTTTCTCCTATCTCATTTTCCCTCTTCAGATTATATAGTATTTCTGTGTCTCCCAGTCAATAAAAGGGTCTTTCTGGTATCAGAAAGCCTACTGGTAGCATGCAACAAGCAAATTAATCACATTCATATAAGTGTGGATTAATTTAGGCTATTGAACGCAGATAATAATGAGATGTTAATCCTAAAGTAACAAAACTCCAATGGTTTTCCTCTTTGGGGAGTGGAAGTTTCAGACAAGGATCAATAAATCAATGTAATTTCCAAATTCTCTATAGAAAAATGAACCATCAACTCTTTGAATCAGTCAAGCCTTTAAAAGACCATGTGGAATCTCCTGGAATAGCAAAAAAAGAAAATCCTCTTGCTAATTCCAAAAGTTCTTCAACTACAGATAGATGAAGAAATCACTTGTAACTTATTCACTGCCAACAATATTTCTGGATATTCAAAAACATGTCCATGCAGATAAATATAAACATGCAAAAAGTTAGTTTAGATACATAATACACTAAGTTATTGTTATTATTACATCATACCTATTTTGAAGACATTCGCTCCATCAAAATATATCTGATGTTTTCTCCTGGAGAATTAATGCTCCAGGAAAGGTCAAAATACACTAAATGCAATAAATGTAAACACATTTTCTCAAGCCTTAAGAAAAAAGATTACATATCATGAAATTATGTTCATTGTTCTGTTTAAAAAATAAATAAATCCCAAGTTTATTTGACATCTTATCTAAATAAAAGATGACAGTTTTGCAAACAGGCAAAAAATGAGATTTTCCAGAATATGATTGGATAACAGCTCAAAATAGCTTTCCTCAGTACTATAATTTGCATATTAGCATTTTTCAAATATCTTTTTTATATCTCTATGTTTTTACAGACAAATCCAGATAAGAATGCACATTTAAGGACAGAACAAGAGGAGCATCAATAGAAGTCAGACACTAAACAGGACTTTGTTCTCAGTGCCTTAAATGTCTAGCCACTGCTGAAAACAAAATGTCAGGCATGGAAATTTAAGAATATGTGACAGGGTTCTTAATATAGACCTAGAACAACGTAAGCCATATACAATATCATAGCATTTAAAAATATCTGTATAAATGAACATTCTTTGCCAACTTCAGCACAGAAAGATAAAGAACTAAACTTTATATCCATTTTCTACTCATACCTCAAGCGAAAGAATTAATTATGCAGTTGAAAAAGATCTTCGATATAGAACTGTTGCCACCTACTTATATGAAAAGAGAAGAGGAAATTTCAAAAGGAAAAGGAATGAAGAAAATTTCTAGTGCAATTCCCATTAGAAAAGAAACCAATGATCAAACACAAATAAACTGCTTCACTGCAACATGTGAAGTGGAGCACTAAGGAAGTCATTCCCATTCCCTGCCCATGAATCACGTCCTAAGTTTTCTTTAACTTTCTCAGGTACTCACAGATTTTGTTTTACAGCATACAGTGTCAGGAAAATTGGTCATATCTGCCTTAATGCACAGGCTAGTTCTCCACCTTCAGCACAGAATTGTATTTATCTCCCCATAGCTGGAAGTTAAAACTAATGCTGCAATAAAACATGTCCAGATACAAGCTGGGGTCTTTTGTTTGCTTGTCTCTACTAGAAAAAAATTTAAACAGTTCATAAAGTAAAACTTAGAGGGGTTTACATAGACTTTGATCTTCCCTTTCCACCATATTCTCCACTTTTCATACCATCATGTTAATAAGTGCCCTGGATTGTTCATTAGTGTAATGGTCTCTCCAGATAGCTCAGAAGAAGCTTGACATAATTCAAAAAAAAAAAGGAAGCATTTTACTGAATAAACTAAAAATATCCAAGATCTCCACTTTACAGGGAACACTGAGTCGTGTTAAGGTTCACATCTAACATTATCATGCTCTCTGTTCCCTTACTGCATAAAGTATTATTTCTTCCTAATATTTGTATTCAAGACAATAATTAAAATGGAACACTATTTCTGCTGTGATCTGTATATCACATTTTTTTAAAATTCAACACAATTGAGTAGTGATCAACAATAATATTATATTGATCTCTGTGAAGCTCTGCAACAGCTTTCTCAAAGTAAATCAGCAGACACACAGAACCATCATCGATGCCAACTAATTGTAGACTGGTCATATGATTGTCCCTTTGTAAGGTGAACTCTAAAGGATGCTGAGCTTAACCTTGCAGATGTAGCACGGAACATTTAAAACAAAATGGTAACTTCTTCAGCTTGAAAAGATATTAGTGAGGGTACTGGAAAATTTTAATAGCCCTGATCTTCTCAGATGTACAGAATTTAATGTTAACTTTGTATTCCACTGCTAATTTTACAGCACCAGTAGTGCTATTCACTGCTATTAAATTTATGGCTGATAATTCAGCACAAACAACTAACATATCCATTTGTTATGTTAGCCCATAGCAGAGCAGGCAAATGGGTGCACTTAAAACTTTACAGAAGAGGAAATAGAGTTCAGAGTACCCTGATGTCATAAAACACCTCTATGTTCATTTCCAAGAGAAAAGGAAAGTGCGTCAAAAGCCTTAACTGACCTTGAGAATGCAAGATCCCAAACCGGGAAATACTGAAGCCTACATTTTTTTCCCACACTTCCTAGAATATAATTATGCTCTGTAAACACAAATATCCATAACAAATTGAAAGATGAATTTTTTAGACAAATAATGCAAAGTTATATAACTATCACTGATATTAGTACTAGTTGCATTACTTATGTTTAATAATTAAAGGCTTGAATTGCATCTTAGCTTTAATTGTCACCAGTTTTTGTTGGAAAAATACTACAGAAATAAAGATTTTTTTTATTTTTTAAAACAATAAGCTTAGTTTATTTTGCTGTACTTATTACAGGAAGCACTTTACCTGTCTCAGGGTTGTTGGTGGCTTTCAACGGCTGGGGAAGCAGAGGTTTCTAAGGAGTTTAAGGTGAAATAGTGTAAGTTATCATCACAATTCATCAGCCTACCCACAGGGAGAGTATCAAAAGTTCATTATCTGCCCATGGTGTTTAACTGTGATTTGGAAATGCTCATGTTTTTTTTTTTTTTAGAAATTACCTTTTCTTCAGTCTTCAGTACTTTTAGACTGTCTTATGATGGTTTGATATTTGTTATTCTGATCTATCAACTGGCACAACCCATTGCACAGCACGAAGGCTGTGCGATGTACTGCATCAAGACTGTTGTGGCAAACAATTAAGTATATGCCTTGTTTGGCTTGACCCTCAATCCAATATGAAGATATACAAAAGGAAGACAGTTCAAAGAAGCATCTTATTCAAATAGGCAGAGCAATTATTCAGTGCACAATCAGCTTGATAAATTTATATGACCTAGTTTAGAGCTGTCATTTTAGAAATGGAAGAACTATGGGAAATATGGAAGGTAGTACAATGTTCAAATAATATATTTTTCTTTTTAAGTGCAAAAATATGTTCAGATTCTATGCATCAATCTAATTGGAAGGCTATGCATGTTTCCTTTGTATTATGCTAAGAATATATTACTGCATAAAAGCTATTAGCCATTAACAAAAGACATCGTCTTCACAGAATACAATGTGATGATATAATGACCTGATATTTCTCTACTCAAATCATAAACCTTTTAATCTTTGCAAACAAATATGGTTTTTAATTCCCTGAGCATAAAAAATTGAGGCATGTCTTTTCTACCTCTTCCCATGAATCCACATCCATGCACCTATTTAGAGAAAGGAAAAATGAATGAATTTTTGTGAAATTTTAAGAGACACGACACCAATTTGAAAACACATGTGATGAATCTCAGACCAAGCATAACCTTTTGTGGAGTTTAGACATGCCCGAGTTATAAAAGATGTTCTCTTCACCTAACATTACAGTTTATACCAGCAATACAATATATCATGCTCCTCAGAAATTAGTTTCTGGTGTCAGACAATGGCAACTCCTGATTCGGCTTGCAAGCGTGCATGTCACAGACATAATTTTTGAAATATACAGGAACTTAGGAGACAAATTCCTACTTCTGTCATAATCGTCTCTGAAACAAACAAAAATGAGGAAGAAATGAGCTCTACAAACACCTGAGGGAAACATTCAATGGTCTCCAGAGACACATAGTAGGTATAACAGAAAGCAGAAGGCTAGAAAATGGTAAAGAGAAATTTTTAGTGAAAATATAGATGTTTTGGAGAAATCAAGACATTATAGTCAATGGGGCAACATCAGACTGGTGACCTGTCACTAGTGGGGTTCCACAGGGCTCCGTCTTGCGCTCTTCAACATCTTCATAAATTACTTGGATGCAGGACTGAAAGGATAATAAGCAGGTTTGCAGGTGACACAAAACTGGGAGGAGCTCTTGACACTCTCAAAGACAGGGAGGCCTTGCAGAGAGACCTCAACAAATTAGAGGACTGGGAAATCACCAACCATATGAAATTCAATAAGGGAAAGTGTTGGATTCTGCACCTGGGATGGGGCAACCCTGGATGTAGGTACAGAGTGGGAAATGAGATGCTGGAAAGCAGTGCCATAGAAAGGGACCTGGGGGTCCTGGTTGAGGGCAAGTTGAATATGAGTCAGCAGTGCCCTGGCAGCCAGGAGGGCCAACCATGTCCTGGGGGGCATCAGGAACAGCACCGGTTGAGGGAGAAGATTGTCCTGCTGTGCTCTGCACTGTGTGGCCTCACCGTGAATATTGTGTGCAGTTTTTGGCACCACAATGTAAGAAAGATATTAAGCTTCCAAAGGAGGGCAATGGAGATGGTAAAGGGCCTTGAGGGGAAGCGTGTGAGGAGCAGCTGAGGTCACTTGGTCTGTTCAGCCTGCAGGAGACTGAGGGGAGACCTCATTGTAGTTACAACTTCCTCATG
>WEIV01018884.1:29580-75671 GCA_013390005.1 Calyptomena viridis | reverse complement strand
AACCTGGCCCATGCTTTATAGAGTTGTTCATTACTTTTACCTTGCTCATTTGGACAAAATAGCCTAGACTCCAACTCTGTAGCAGCATCATACTCTCTGGATTTCATTTAACTTCAAAAAGTAAATAGCCTGTTTTGTTTTGACGTCAAAATTTTTCTGATGCTAAAATGGTTGATATCCGAGGGACATGGCCATCAAAGCCCAGTTGCTGTCAACATGTCCATTATTAAAGCCAAGTTTTTAAACTACTTTCCAGAAATATATGACAAACTATCCTCCTTCACATATGCATAATTTTTAACATTCACATTGCTGGTACAGAGCCAGAGCTGCTATGCTAGATGTACTCATTAAGACCTCAAGTGTCTCTGTTAAAATAAACAGGAGTTGTTTTGTTCTGCCTGTTGTAGCAATAGAAAGCTCGGATGCAGTGGTTGTGCCATGCTGTGCAGTGTATGTATCTTACCTGGACATATGCTCTGGGGACTGATACAAAACGAGTATGTGACTGTGGAACTCTAGCAAGCTGTCCTGTGTTCTTCTGTTAAAGCTTCTCTACACTGACAATAAAAACCTGCCTTTCCACCCATCTAGCAATGTTAATTCCTTAGAGGAGGCCATGAGGGAAGACAGTTTGGTGTGGAATCACCCTGGTCCTGTGTTGATAACAGCAGCACATTGCATATATCAGAGAAAGGGCTCACAGCCATTGAAGTCTCACTCCCACAGGATTGTTCCCTGTTGCCTACTCTCTCTCTTCCGTGAAGACGTTTCTCTCACACGCAGACCTTTCCTTCAGGTTTGTCTCCTTCCAGTGAGGCAGACTGACATGGACAGCTAGTTCTATAATGTTGTGNGTGTTTGGTACAGCTGGTTCTATAATGTTGTGTTCAGCGAAGAGTCTGATAAACCAGGAATTTTCAGACTGTGAATGTGATGTGGAGCATCTCTATTTATTGATTAGATTTGATTAGATTGATTTTGATTTTTATTAGATTGAAAATTGTCTTGCAACTTTTTTTGAGTATAAAAAGTGTTTTGTTTGAAAAAGAAGATGATGAAAAGGACAAAACTGAAGGAACATATTTACTTTTCTTCCACATTCTGCCTTCAATGGTTGAAAATCCAATTTTGTTACAAAGATTAATTTATGGTGATATTTCCTAATCTCTTTGCCTCTTTTTCTTATATAACCATAAGCAGGAGAAAGTGAGATTTCTTCTTATTTCTTAGTCATATTTATCTGAACTCTCCCTTACAAAGAAGAGTTAGATGCTCCATAAATAGATGGAAATAGAACAGAGCTCAATGAGGTTGCCCAAGTATCTTACACCTCTAAATGCCCCAAGAGTATCTGGGACATACAATGTGTCAGCAGATGGGATGCAGATCTACACAGTCCTGGACTTTGTTGGACTGGCAGCTCAAGGGGATAAAAAATACCTGAAGGCACTTCATCAGTAGCAGATGCCTTTGCTTCAGCAACTGAAGGGAGCCCCAGAGCCCTGTGATCAGCCTCTGCATTGTGCTGTTCACCTCACCTTTCATCGTCACTACAGCTGAGCACTTATAAAATCTTGGCATTTGTATAATTTCAGAAATTTGAATTTGCTCCTGGTGAACGGTTCAGTGCAAAGCAAAGAGCAAATCTAAATATTTTTAATATCTTGATATATCTTTGCTATAAAGAGGAAACAGAAAATGACATGCCAGCTATTTTACTGGGTCATTGCAAAATCCATATCTCCCCCACATAGCAATCGTTTATGCAATGGGAGCCATAAGGTAACATTCAGTTCAAGATCTTTAACATGATATCATATGCTGTGAGATTTACTTTGTCAGGAAGGAGGAGACTTGCAAAACTCAATGAGCTGAAAACACAGGCAGGGCAGAGAGAGGGAAACTGAGCTGAGTATCACAAAACTGTTGCATTCTTTTCAAGCACCTCTACCTCCTGGACCATAAAGGTAGATGAGATAAAGGAGACGTGTAAATTGTCCCAAAGAGCCCATTTAAGTGGTTTTTGTCTTGATCATCAAAGGGATGAAGAAGCAGTGGGACTTGGGTCAGCACCAAGAGTGTATTTTAAGTGCTTTTTTCCCCTCAGGAATCATTCCGAGAAAGACAGATGAGAGTGAGGAGAAAAACTAGACTGAGCTTCAACAGGGCATTCGTAAGTGCTCCTTTTTCNAATGCAACTTGAGAGAAGAGACAGTGGAGAATTCACTTTTGAAGAGTCTAGACAATATTGAGGTTTCTTTCATGCCTGAATAGAAACTTGAGTTTTCAAAACCCTCAGGAAAAAAAATTAATTTCACAGAAAAAAATTAATTACTTTTTAAATGAAATGGAATTTTATCTTCAGGAAGGTACATCACAAATCTTCCATTCCTCTGATAAAATCAAACTTTCATTTGTCATCTTTCTGCAGAGCTGTCCAAGCTACCACACAGAACAAGAGTCACACAGAAAACAAACAAACAAAAATCCTCATGCACTTTTATTGTAAAGTATACTTTCAGACAAAGAGGTTGTATCCTTTGGTACCAATGGTGACATAAAGTTCATAGTAATCACTACCAAAAATTATTCCTTAAATCAAAATGTGTTCTCATTTTCATGGACGTAGCAGCTACTCATGCAACTAATCAGGCTAAGTTCTTAAATATCCCATTTTAGTTAAAATCTTATGAAGGGTGTTGGTAAGGTAGGTCTGTAAGGAGAGATACTTGGTTTTGTTTTACCAAACACAGGTGGAAAACCCCAGACACATCACAAAACATATTGTCCTTCCTTCAGACCTCAAAGATTTGTCTTCAGTTTCAACAAATAGTCTTTTCCCAGTAATAGCAATTAGTCTAATGAGAACATGATCTTTTCTTTAGCAACTTTTCTTATTTATATTCTCATACCATTACAGCCAAAACATGTTATCACAACATGAACCTTAATAGATACACTACCAAAATCATGTGATCATGTTTGGTTTTGGTGACCGCTAAACAGATACTTGAAGAAGAATCCTTCAGTCCACTTAAAGCTGCTTAGTCAGGTCCTAAGCTAGTTTGAGTAAATTTGAAATTTCTTCCCACATAAATTTGTTCCAGAGAGTCTTTCTTTGTTATTTGCATGTGTAATATTTTCCATACTCATAACATTTACTTTCTTTTCCAATATGAGCAAAACAACTTTAATTATTTTCTAAAGCTTTTATTTTTTCAAGGAATAATCTTCAAAAGTACAAAAAACACTGAAAGGCAGTATCACCTGTATAAGGTGAGCAAGTGGAGTGTAAAATCTAGCCAAGACATTCCAAGCATATTAAAGATAAATAACATTTAAAATAAATCACCACATTATTTGTTTGGGTAGCTTCAAAATTCTACAACTTTTGGGAAGGATTTTTTAATGTGTTTCAGTTGTACTTGTGTTGATAAGAACCAAAGTGGTGACCTACCCACATGTTTCAAAGTAGTCTAAATGGTGCTATAAATTACATTCTTACATACCTTCCCATGGAGTACTGCTAAAGTTCCTTAAAAGCGATTTGCGTTCTGGAAATTATTGATGGAGACATTTTCTAACAAGAGAATTCTACTTGGTTAAGTCAAAACACCCCCTGAAGTTGCATTAACTTCAGCAGTGGTTTATTTGAAGGCAGAAAGGGGGGGGAAATTTCGCTTTTCAGTATACTTAGAAGGAAACAGTTCTGGTTTTCATCTAGAAATGAAACATACGAATTATACTGTATCCCAATACCTTTCATGTTTAACTGAAAAGGAGTGAATAATTTGAATTTTGGGGTTTTTTCAAAATGAAACATTTCAATTGAGAATAAAAGATTTATTTTGTTTACACTGAAAATGTTGACATTTTCAAGTTCTGTTTTTAGTCCACATGAAGATAAATGTCAGAATTGCCCAATGTCTTGTGAAACGGAACTTCTGCCCTCTTTCTCCTTTGCTTGAAGCAGTGAGATATTAAGTGTGAGAGAATGAATTAGTTTTCATGTCAGTTCGGGCCTAGCTATCTACATTCAAGAAAAGTTTAAGTTACTTCTAGTTATGATGACAACTTATGATTAGTTCCAGCTGCAGTGTTGACATCTGTCTATTGCAAAGTGAAGAGACTGTCAGTTCACCCATTAGCAGCAATTCAGCTGGGTTTGAGTTCAGCATGGCAACTTTAAACCAAAACAAGGGTTTCAAAACCAGTTACAAAAGCTCATACACACTATTCTCCTTAAGATGCCATTACAATGAAGGATTGTCCTTGATGTTTTGGAATGAAGCTTGGTCTTCAGTTCTTTCCTGAAATGAGGCAATTTCAAATAGTTTCTTTCCTCTATTTCTTTTCAGATGGAAAATGTCTGCTGTGAAATCTCATTAGCTTTCAATTTTTTATTCTATTATTGAGCTATTCCAGAATTTGAAAATAGAAAGAAATACAAACTACTTACTTTGGATTCACTTGGATTTTTCTTGATTTTCGCACCTTTTAAAAATAGCTTTGGACTTAGAATATTTTTGGCAAGGCTTCTGAGGACCTGTCTGCCAGAAAAGAAAAAAAAAATGACTGATCTGGTGAGAAGCAGATGGATTATAAAAGGTACCTGGCATGGAATAGATGTGAAAATGAAGAGCAGAGTATAGATCTCCAGTTGCAGTCTTTCAGGAAAGTATTCCATTGACCGTGAGGATTACCAGAAAAAGAGTCCTCCATTTCTTACACATGCAGTAAATATTAATGGTTTCAGGAAATCAGGCATGAATTTTGCCTGTAGAAGTGCATATATGATTTCATACCACTACACAAGGAAGTTTCTGCCCTCTCCTGGTTGGAGAAAATTATTTCCCACTTCTTCCATGCCTCCTGGTTCTTGTGGCAGCTCCAAGGCTGTCCTCACACCTGATCTCTCACATCACCTTCATGCTGGCTGATCAGGGCAGAAGTGAGTCCGTTACACAAAGACCCTCAGGAGCAGAGAAGGGAACCCTGAACCTCTGTCACCAACAGAGTGAATGGACACCCCTGGACCAAGCCACACAGTGCTGCAAATGTGAGTCCATGCTCTCATGTGACCTGTTGGAACACTATAAACACAGACCATTATAGACAGAATCTCTATTTTCTTTCTTATGTGGACTCATCTTTGGAAAAATGCTGAGATAATACCATAATGAGCTAAATTTCCATTCATAGAAATAAGTACAGCACTATATGCCTGATAGATGATTTAAAGAAAACTCAACGGCCTACAAAAAATGTGGTAGTGCAGTGTTTGCTTTGAAGAACTGTTTCTTCATATCCCTACTGAAATTCATCATTCTTTTGGATTTTTCTAGAAGAAATAATTTCTTTTTCATTGTTTGATAGTATACTTGGCTAAAAATCTGTAAAAACATTCAAGAATGCCTTTTGTTCCTCATTTCTAGCCAATGCCCTGCTTTGGCTGTGTCTTTGTCAACATGCTATACTGTTCTGGTGAGAACTTGCATTTTCCCTGCATGCTCTGTTTGTATGCACACAGTTGTGCCACATCCATGCAACTAGTGTCATACATTGTTTACATATGTTTGGTTCTCAGGAGTGGCTTTCATGTGGACATTATCATCATCAGAGATTTTGCTGAAGATTTTAAACCTAATGCTTTTTATATCCATGCAGCACCCAGGAGGTTCTTGTTCTGAGTGAAGACCTGGACTCAAGCCTTAGATGAAGAAACTGATGGACGAACACAAGATATTTTAAGCAAACCATCTGAATGTGAGCTGTCTTAATTCTGTTGCAAAGCAACCTGAAGGTAGTTACTAAATATTTGCTTCTTGAACTCTGCCTGGGAAAGATGAACTGATCTTAAATATAGTGGTCATAAATCAGATCTCATTCCTTTTGTGGCTATTGTAATCCATGAGTACCAAAAAAAAACAGCCCTTCTTCACCACAAAGATATCTATTATAAATGTAAATCTAATATTCTACTTTTTGCACTTTAGATCCTCATTCTGGTCTTCAAACACTGTTTTTATACCAGTGTGGTTTCATGTACATCAATGGACTTAGTCACTGGTTTCCTGATCTACATAGGCACACTTCAATGAAACAAGGCATGGAGTAGCAGGAATAATTGAAAAGTTCCTTAGCAATTGTGATACCAGTGCCAACAAAGCCAAACTTCCCTTTTTCAAGGTGAACATGGCTGTTTTACAGTGAGTCAGAGCTGAGGCATGAAAGAGCAGCACTAAGTGGAGAGCACATGCTTGAAACATTAATGGCAGAAGCATGGAGCTGGTACAAGGCCATATAGGAGAATTGGGAGGGCAGAGCATTTGCATGGACTCTTCAATGCACACTTGTGTAATTTAGGATAAACCAATCCTCAGTAACGGGCTGACCCTCTGGGATCATATGACCCATATCTGAGGATTATTTTCTCCATGAACAAGAGACTATTCTGAGAAATTACTTCACCACAGAGGGATTTTTGCTTTTCTGTCTTTCCCCGTTTTGCCTAACAAACACAAGGAACTGTGCAAATACAATGCCATTGTACTGGCTAGAGATTGCATAGGAGAGAAAAAGCCAATGCCTGCCTCCTACCAGCCCTACTCCACCATAACACAGTCAGTGTCCAGAAGGGCAGAGTCTGAAAGCCAGGAATAATCTTCTACTTATGACTTTAGTCATTTTAAGCACCTGCCAGCCTTTCAGAACAGGGCTCCTTTTTTCTTTCTTTCTTTTTTTTTTTTTAAAGCAAAGCATAGAAATTCATGACTTGGATGTGAGCTGGAGTGAAACGATATGCTGTTTTTGCTTGATGGGTGTCACCAGAGCATCATGCACTGTGTTAATTTCTCAGCTTGTGAATAGACATATTTAGACTGACAGTTGAAAGTGGGCTGCAGATTCCACTTAAAACATGTTTTTCATGCTGAGTAATGAGGGCAAAACACAAACCAATTTTGGCAGTTAAACTACGCACTTAAACCTTTCATAGTGTTGTCAAACACTATAATCCTTCAAAAATCTGAGTTTGAATAGCCTCAATATTTTATTTAATGAATTTTAAATCCTATAATTACCATAATTAAGACACTCCTTTTGGATCATGTCAGTGTGCTGCTCAAAGAAGGAGAAAGCTCTAGGCAATTTTCACTAAAGATTTTCCTGAATGCAAATGATACATACAGCTCATTTTGAATTCTTTATGACGTCATTTAGGGGACCATTTTTTTAGAATGCATCAGTCAACATTGGTGTGGAAAGTCTATAACACCATCCAAGGAAAGATTTAGATGGATAGGCCTCGTTATCTCTATGCTTGACTCTTACTGTGCTGGCTGTGCACTTAATATGGGTGTTTCTGCCCCTCGTTTGTTAAAACAGGGTATCTGGAAAGAACTTAAAGATCATTGAATGTTGTGAGACATACCTTGAAGGCTGAAAACGAATGCATGAGTGTAATCTCCCTTGCTGCCTGCTTCTTCCTTGCCCAATACCAAACTCCACAATCTCATGGTCACTACAGCCAAGACCACTCTCAACCTTTACATCTCCAAAAAGGCCTTCCCTGTTTGTTAGTACAAAGTCAAGCAGCACACCATTTCTTGTGGGATCCTTCATTGTCTATGACAGAAGCTGGTTGTCAATGCTTTCCACAACCCTCCTGGATTGTTTGTTCTTCCCTGTGTACTTCTCTGGCCGATGTCAGGGTAGTTAAGGTCCTCCACAAGGACGAGGGCCTGTGACTTTAAGACTGCCTCAAGCTGCCTGTAGAAGGCCTCATCCGCTTCCTCTTCCTGATCAGGCAGCCTGTAGCAAACACCCACAACAATATCACCCTTGGTAGTCTGTCCTTTTATCCTACCCATAAACTCTTGACTCCCTCATCATCCACCCCCAGACAGAGCTTGGCACATTTGAAGTGCTGCCTCACACCAAGGGCAGCTCCGCCCCTGTGCCTTCCTGGTGGTGTCTTCTAAACAGCATGTAGCCCTTCATGGCAACATTCCAGTCATGCAAACTATCCCACCACATCTCCCTAATCGCAATGAGATCAAAGACCTGTGACTGCACACAGATCTCTAGTTTCTCATTTGTTCCCCATCCTGCGTGTGTTGGTATACAGACAATTTGTAGAAGCATTTGATCGTGTCAATATCCCAGTAGGGGTGCAAAAGGATGCTCAGAGTCCTTTCTTGTGATTATGTCTTTGGCTGTTTGTGCTTGATTGAAGTATTTCCTTTTAAGCCCTAATTTTCTTACTAGTGTTGTCAATATAGTTCTCCTCTTCCCACACCTTGTTCCTGTCAAGCCTGGCTATGTCCCTGTCCCTATTCAAATCTAGTTTAAAGCTTTTTTAATAAGCCCTGATAACTCCTTAGCTAAGATTCTTTTTCCCCTTTGAAACAGGATGACCCCATTTGTTGTCAGCAGGCTTGGTCTCATATAAGACAACTCATGATCAAAAAAAGCCAAAATTCTGCTGGTAACATCAGTCTCAAAGCCAGGTCTTCATCTGCATGATTTTCCTGTTTCTTGGCCCGTCATTCCCTGCAACTGGTAAGAAATAAAAGAATGCATCTTATGCTCCAGATCCCTTCACTAGTTGTCCCAAGGCCCTGAGGTCCCTCTTGTTTGTCCCTTGTTGGGACCTTGTTGTTGCTTACCTGGAAAACCAGCAGAGGTTAATAATCATTCTCATTTCCTTGGTCTTCATTTCATTGGTCCGCGGATTTCAGGGCCTCATACTGTGTAAGGGTACCTGGAGAGGTGGGGTAAGCTGGGAGAGGATTTTCCTGCCACTCTGAGCAGAAGCCCTTTCCACTCCTCACCATCTCTAAGGTCTCCTCTTTCCACCTGGCCCCTTTTTTCAGCTTTTCTCTGGTGATGAGAGAGCAGGCAATTCACTGCTTCTTGTGAAGTGGATGGTGGTTGCATTTGTTTTCAGCATAATAGAATGGAGCTTCACCAGTCAATCACTTCCTCAGAGTCTCTAACACTTCTTAGCCTTTCTATTTCCTCTCTCAGCTCCACCTGAGCAGATCTTTGACCTGATTGTGCCTCACACAGCTGTCCTCCTGCTGCCATCTGAGACCATCACCAGACTCTGGCACTCCCTGCAGTCTGAGACCTGGACCCCTGCACTGTTTCATGGGTACTCCCTCTGGGTGGCCACATCCTTTCTGATGTGTGCAGAGGAAGCAACTTTTGTCCAAGTGGACACCATACCTGCACTTCCTCGATGAAGGTGATAACCACCAACTATGTGGGGGCCTTTAAGTGAAAGGGATGCTTCAATAACTGAGGTGGTCTATGCAATATGATTTTAATAGGAACAGGTATGACCTTATCCATGGATACAAAATTAGGGTTACTTGTGGTTCTGTGGCTATGAGCATTTTGTATTTAGCAATTTAAAAGGTTTCATAACAAACAAATCAATATCTCTTATAGAGAATCCTACTTCCTACCTGGGTCTGAAATTCCCAGCCCTGTCAAAGGCATCTCCAAGGACAGCACATGCAGCATGATGCTCATTTGTTCTAATAGCTGTAACCAGCTATACCATCCATGTAAATTAACACCAATCAAAGTGCAATAGTTATTGGCTCATTTAATTTAAATAGCTACAAGGTATGAAACAAGAATTTTTTACAGGGAAAAAAGTATTTTTATTGACAAGGCCTGTAGGGAAATAAAGGATGTTTATAGTTTTTAGAAGAAGGTTATAGTCAAAATCTGTAGTTGAAGGCAGTAGAAAAAAGGTTCTTTAGCACCATGTGGTATTGAATCTTGAACTGGCATTCCTTCAGCACCTTGAAGTACTACAGGGGAGATGAGTTGGGATTTCACCTCATTCTCCAGCTGGTGGTTTCTTAATTAAACATAACATTTAATACATTTTTTCCTGCAGTGAAAATTTTCAGTGAAGCCTAGATAAGGAAGTGGCCAAACCTCATGAAAATCTTCAGGACTTTGATGCCCATCTAAGTCCTATAGTTAAATCTTTGTGCCCTAAATTTTTCTCTCAGCCTCTAACTATTGAACTGCACATTTTTACTTTGATTTTAGCATGGTAAACAACATAGAAATAAAAAATGTTAAGGAGTACTTAAATCCTGTTGACAAATTATTTTTTATTAAAGGATAACATTAATATCAAACATTTTTCAAAGGATACAGATACCTAGTAAGTAGGATAGAGATAGTTGTAAAGGCAAGATGGGTGTTCCAGGCCTGTGGAGAACAGTTCGTTAAGATTCTTTTAAGATTCAAAGATTTTGGTCACCTTGAGCAATCAGCCTTCAGCAATCTGGCACTTGGACTGACATGCAGACCTACGTTCTTGAACTGAGCTTTAAACCTATCTAAGTGAAGATTTTGCATCTTCATATAAGTTAATTTAAAACTCAGAAGCAACAAGAGAGAAAATTTCATGGAATCCTACAACGGTTTGGGTTGGAAGGGACCTTAAAGATCACCCAGTTCCACCCCTCTGCTGTGGGCAGGGACACCTTCCACTACGCCAGGTTGCTCAAAGCCCCATCCAACCTGGCCTTGAACACTTCCAGGTTTGGGGCATCCACAGCTTCTTCTCTGGGCAATCTGTTCCAGTATCTCACCACACATTTCACCCACTTTCAATTACCAGTTTGGCTGCTTTCCTTTGTGAAGCCAAATTCAATCAGTGAAAAAGACAATCCAGGTTGTCATTGGTGAAAACCAGCAGTCTTACTGATTTAAGTGAAGGTAAGCCGAGTCTCAACCAAACAAGCCTCTGACCTGAAAAGGATGAAAGATGTTTTCATTTATCCCAAAGTAGGACTGTAAAAACATTGAACCATTTCATTCACCTTTGTTTTCATCCAGAAAATTTATCTTTTGTCTGTGATTAAAATCCTATACTTCAGGGTATGTTTCCTACAATATATCCTATTTCTCAGGTGCTGGAGGCATGCCCTGGAGAGTATTATTCCTTACTTAGTGTGTGTCAGACCACATTTGACACAGTTCATTACACTGACACAAGATTTATCCTTCTGATAAAAAAGAAAAATCTTCAGCTGGGCAAACAGAGTTCGATAGCTGTTCAGAATGAAAAATACCTGTTTTTTGAAACACAGCTAGTATTCACAAGCCCAGAGGTTGTGTTTGTGGTGCCTGCACTAGCATTAAGATATAATTTAAAAGCCCAAAGAAAGGCAAATGATTGTATTAGCTCTGTCTGCAGGCCAGCTATAGAGGTACTGATTACTTGTCATATCTTCTACAGACAACAGGAACTTCATCCTGCAAATCAGACACTCTAATTTAAGAAGGGTCTGTCCCTCTGGTTGAGAGATTACACTGTTAAAAGGAAGTCACTGTTAGAAAAAGTATTTCATCTTAAAGTGATATAATCCAAAAGAATGTGGAGGCATAGCCTTACATTCCCAACTATAAATGAAATAACATAAATTTCAATAATATTATCAACATAAAATAACAGAAGAGTTAGAAAGTTGATGTTAAGAATAAACACTGGAATAGGATGTTTCACAAACATTCCCAAAGTGGTTTAAATTTCACTGAAAATGGAAATTAGTCTCCTTCTAAATGATCTCCTAAATTCATTATCTTTCTAAATTAAAATACAGGTCTATTGTCATAATGAAATGAAATAGTACCATTGCACTAGAACTCAGAGCAGAGGTCAAAACCTATAAACCAATACATTTCAGACCATATATTACACACCACTTGATTTTGCAATCCAATGCAAACCAACCGTTTGCATCTGGCTACCTGATTTGCAATTACTTACCCAATTACTTGCTTTTGATTAAATAACTGAACATTTTTAGACATATCACCATTTGAATACTCAGAACTATGAATTCCATCTTTGTGCCAGAGAAATTGTTTTCTCTGATGAGTTTATATCAGGGTTTATTTTTCTTTACTGTTAAAGAGTATTCCCTGGTTCTTTAGATTTTTCTGCTTCTGGTCTTGTTATCAAATAAGAAAATCTCTTACCAAGCAACAATATCAATTTGTGTAGTTTCTTGGAAATTGCAGACAGATCACGTCTAAATTTTGGTTTTGACAATACCTTGTAAGCCTTTCATTGTAACATAATATTTTCAGCTCTAGAATAATTTTTATGTTCCTATTTTTTAAAAAGAAACATGCCCAAATTTTTCAGTATCTTCTTTAAACTGAAGATCCTGGAGCAAATTGTGGTATTCCACCAGAACTTATCACATTGGAATCACGCAGGAGAGCCATATCCCAAGTCCTGCTCACCATCTTTGGGTCTTACCTCTTGATTCAGACTAACTTTGCTTCTAGTCTCAATAATCATGCCTTTCTAGGACACAGTCTCCTCTCTTTTGCATTCCAGTCCTTCTGACTTTTTTTTAAAGGTTTTTTGTACAAATCTTTTTGCCAAGTGATACAGGGCAAATCACCAGGTTACATTTCTCTGTCCTAATTAAATTATTTTCCATTTTTTGAATCCTTCCATGATCCACAGAACTTTTCAACAATCGTTCTAGATCAATGTGTACCCTGACAAAATGTTAAATCAAGTTAAAGTTTCTTCCAGCTTTAGAGAATTTCGGTCTGTTTCTCCTTTTCAATTGACAATTATCTTTTTGTGACCTGTTAGTTCGCAAACAATTCAGTTCATAGTTTATAATTTCTATAGACTATTAGTCTTTAATCAGACCATCAAATATCTTTAAAAATTGTAGTATACCCATCTTAATGGAGGTTGATCCCACATATATAAACTCGACAAAATGGTACATCTCTCAGGACCTATTTCCACAAAAGTGTTGACTAACATTGATTATACTTCTTTCCTTTATTAGTTCATTGATTGCATTTTACATCAGCATTCTCATTGTTTTCCCTGAGACTGGTACCAGGCTAAGTACCCGTAAGTGATCAAGATTCTCCATTTAATTGGTTTTGGTTCAGAGGAAATGCCTGGAAAGACAGCAAGATATCACTAGCTTACGAAAAAGTGGAGTAACTGCTTGGGTTTGGTTTATAAAATGAAGTGGAAGTGGGACACGGAAAGGAAATCTCCAGTAAGGTTTGCCCATGAAAATGACTTGTTTTGGTTGTTATACTCTATATATTCTAACATGTCTACCATCTTGGTTATCAGCTTTGCACACTGTTTCGTTTATCTAAAGGCTCAAGGCAATCACAGCAAAAGCTTGTTCTGTGTAGTTCATAATAGAGCTGCATACACAATCCTTAGCTAATTCAGCTTTATGAAGGATAATCCAAATTAGACTACAGTAGTGATGAATATTCAGTATTGATTTTGGATGCTCTGATCTTAGTTTCTTGAAATGGCTCATAGCTGTTTGTGGAACATACCACTGTGGATGTGCAGCTAAGCAGAAGTGCATGGGACCTGTTAAAGATTATGGTATGGATGGTTCACCACTGTCTGTAAAGAGGCTTGGTTTGTCTCCTTCAGGTATAGGAGATCCCTACAGGATCCCCCAAATAAATGCAAACTATTAAATCACACCTATTGTGGGCCTTTTGTCCCAACCCTTCTGTTACCTGGTTTTTCAAATGTAATAGTGAAAACAAGCAATTCTTCCAACATCAGTTATTTAAGGCAGCCTTGTGGCAGCTCTCAAAGAAGGTGAGCATTAAAAGCATCTGATTCCCTTCCAAAGGCTGCAGCTGCCTTTCTATTGCTCTTGCACACAGGGGACTTCCAGGGTGTACATGATCACTGCTATGTAATTCCCCTGCAATGAGACCTGGTGGAGCATACTAACAGAGTCAGGCAGTGGGTGACTGTTCATGACTCCATCTCCCTCCTCACTGACCTCTGTGACTTTCTATTGCTCCTCATTGTATTTTTTTCACAATTTTCTCCTTTCTGTCTCTGCAGTACTTTCTACCAGCCCAACTCAGAACCCATCAACTCTCTATGAGGCTGTACTGCACAACAAACATTTGTTTCACTCTGAGGATTTTCTCTATTGTGTCTAACACCCTAGCAAAAAGGAGAAGTTGTCCTTTTGAAAAGTAGAATTAAAGCACTGACCAAACACAGCACTTAGGCACAACCCAAACCATAAGCAAATCAATAGAACTTATTTGTTCACATGATTACAATTAAGTGTATCCCTTAATGCTTCCCTGGATGAGAGCCAAAAGACAGCAGTAAATTGAGTAGAGGTCCCAGAAATTACATTCCTTTTACTGAAGCAAATTCATCCTTTGTATTAGTAGATGACACATTCTCTAGTGTGGAGAAAGACACATAATCAAGCCACTTACAATGGGGGGGTCTTTTATTTCCATTTCTGCAAGTATGGTCCTTCACCCTGCAATTAAATAAAGAAAAGGAAAAGAGAAATCCAAAAGAAGCAATGGCTTGGCACCTTTGCTACAAAAAAATTCCTTACTGCTGAACACAGTGGCTGAGCTCTCAGGTTACATCACATCAAACAAAAGCTCTTTAAAGAAAGATCTCAACTGCATAAAGATCTTAACAATTAGAACAGAAAGGGAAAGACAACAGATTCTGAGCAAAAAAAAATAGTAGACAAACCAAGCTCTGACAAAAAGCCAAAATGAGAAGCAAGAAGGTTGTGATACAGTCCTAAGAAATAACAATTCTACCTTTTTTTTTTTTTTGTTGCAGTATGTAAGCACATTCCAGGAGCATATTAGAAAATGCAAACTAAACCTTTCACAAGTTCTTCAGCCTCCTTCTCATTCTGTCCTCAAGGGAAAAACTGGCACACTTCAATGTTCAGTGTTGGTAAACTTTATAGATATCCTGCCTCAGATTTCTAGCAGAAAGAAAAGAATGACTAGTGGTGCCTGGTCATCCTATGCAGTGACAAATCTCAGCCTGGGTGCTGCAGATCCCAGTCTCTGGTTTTACTATGAAAATGCCAGCCTTTTCTGACCCTTCATGGAGGTGACACAGCAGCAGGACTGTTGACAGGGATTTCCACCACCTCAGTCTGAGCTAGACATAAAATACCCTCCCATATGGGATTTTTCTGCTTTAAGCAGAAAAGGAGCACATTCCTGACAGAAGTGGTTCTGTATTTGTAATTAGAGAAAATCAGACAAGAAGGTGGCCTGGGGACAAATCTGAAAGTTATGCAATATGGAATAGTTTTTGATATCAAGGGCAATGTCAGCTTGGGTCAGTCAAGAGAAGAAGTTCTATGATGAAAAGCCATAACCTTGAGCCAAAAATTTTATCATTATATAACTTAAGATTTTATTTCAATTATCTTTCTTCCGGGATTGGAGTCTAGACAAAGAACACTGCATTCTACCTTCAAAAGTCTCAAAAATTGCTTCAATTTTCTTACTCCCTCCCCAGCTGAGATGTTTTTCTTAAGAATATCTCTCCAAATTGCCTGCAACTTTTATCTCCTAAGAAAATGTTAATGCACTCATCCTCTCACCATATTCACCGTTTTTCCTCTACATGGAGGCGATTTACATTTTTTTCTCAAAAGCATTTTTTAGATTTTGATTCTTTTTTTCCTTTAGACCAGACTTCTAATTCTCTGTGATATTGATATTTCCTTCCTGAAATAATATTTCTGTTCTTGCTACTAGTTTATACTCATTTACTGCAACTTGCAATCTTTATCATTTCACAATTTCTCTCTTCTCAGCAACCTTTTCACTGTTCCTCACACATCTCTGGTTGCCTTATCAAAATATTGACAAAATGCTTTCCAAGAACCTGGCAGATATTCAATGCATCCTGACACATTACTTCCTGGTAGATGCCTACACAGTTGAAATCCTTTCTTCCTACCTTCTTCCTATTTGGAATGACTCATAGATATTTTCTAAAGACCCTCATCTTCCTGAGCTTCTTATTTGGTATCTTACTATAAATCCTAATAGAGTGAGGTCACACAGATTCACAGATTCACAGAATAACTGGGTTGGAAGGGACCTCCAAGATCATCGAGTCCAATCCACACCCTAACACCATAACTCCATAACTAGATGAGGGCACCAAGTATCATGTCCAGTTTTAACTTGAACACATCCAGTGTTGGGGACTCCACCACCTCCCCGGGCAGGTTGTTCCAATACTTTATAATTCTTTCTGTAAAAAACTTTTTCCTAATCTCTAACCTGAACCTACCCTGGCACAGCTTGAGACAATGCCCTCTAGTTCTGTCTGTTGCCACCTGGTGGAAGAGACCAACCCCCACCTGTCTACAACCTCCTTTCAGGAAGTTTCGGGAACCTCCTTGCCTTTCTCTTTATCCTTGCCTATATAACTGGTCCCAAGTGCGTATGTGTATATATGTTGACAGAAAGAGATCCATGTTTCCTTGCCAAATATCTCAAGACAAGGTAAGTCATTTTACATGAGTATTCCACATATATGGATTATCTCAGCATATCTGTTATTGTGATACTTCAGGAGTTCATGTTCAAATTCCTCGATTTTCTGATGCAAATGTTTTTTGTGCTCTTGATCTCAGTTTTCAGATGTTGTGAAATATTACGTAGGGATACATTGCACAAGAAAGAATCTATTTTGACCTATTTTCATATGCCATTGGGTAGAAATTATTCGTACTCTACAATTTTATTTTATACTTTTCTTTCATATTAAGTGAAAAGTACTTTTCTGTGCATTGTGGAGAAAGGCACAGAATACATCATGTGGTTAAACATATATCTAGTAGTGTGGGCTATGCATTTAGCCTAATGTATACAATTATATATAGAGTATGCAGACTTGAATGTCTCTACCTTTCTCTGGGGCTAGCAAATAAATTCATGTATTTCAGTAGGTTACATGCGTAATAGCTGACAGCAGTGTCTGACCAGAGGCATTCAAGAACTGGAGACTCTCACTTGCTGTTTTTTCTACTATCTCCCACAGATACTGAATGATGGGCCAGACCCTCAGCTGGACTCAGCACATGAGCCTCAGGTTCAGCATTTTACAGTATGACAGAAACACTTTAAGTCAGATGAGCCCTCTAAGCAAAACCTTTTCTTTTCCTCTTTTTTCTTTTTTTTTTTGTTTGTTTGTTTTCTTAGTTTATTGTTTGGCGGTGGTTGTTGTTGTTGTTTGGGGGGGGTTGTTTTGTTTTTTTCTTACAATAGATAGATAGATAGATAGATAGATAGATAGATAGATAGATAGATAGATAGATAGATAATGTCACATGTACACACACTGTGAGTCCTCTGTGGCTCAAATATAAATAGACTCAGTTTTGACAAAATCAGTAACAATGTTTTTAGCCCCATATCTCAATTCTGTAAATAATTCACAGGCAACTTATTATCTTTTGCAGGATAATAACACTAAACCTTTTAAGGAAGGGTGCATTCTGTAACCAAATCTGAAAGTCAATCAGAAACACTGAAATTTGATCTCAGGGCTACAGGTGATGATAGCAATCAGTTATGGTACTGGAGACTAATACAAAATCATTTAAAAAGGAGTTAGAATGGAAAACTTTTCTTTTGACTGGAATACTAAGAGCATCTCTCATCAGTTATCCTAAAGAATGAGGAAAACTTTTCTATTTGGCAAATGGAAGAGCATGTCTGCAGAGTAAAATGCTGGGAGGGCAGGACAGAATTTGAGAGAGGAACTCAGCTAGCTTTTCCCAGAGTCAGAGTGGTTCCTAGGCCATTTTACCCCTTACAACAAGCGTGGTGACCAGCACCCAGTGCAGTTTGTCCGAGGGGAAATAAACTCTTAGCAAGAAAAGCAGACCCGGGGACAAGCAGAGCCCAACCAGTCTAGTCTGCAATTACAGAGAATGCCAGCTGAGTCTGCGTCCCCAGGCAGAGCCCTGAGGTGCTCCCACAGTGCCACACAGTTTTCCTGGTGACAGCATCAACCCTAAACCATTCTTTCCCTTAGATGTTTGCCCAGGAAAAAAAAAAACCACAAACAAAAAAACAAACAAACCAACCCCCACACTGGCTATATGTGGAATGTCTTCTCTCCTTGTAGTGCTTTGTCCCTATACACCTTTCTGACGCTTCTCTTTCACTCTTCTGTGCTGAATTATCCCTTTTCCCTTCATCAGTGGTTGCTGCATGAATGAAACCTGCCCAGGTTCACAATCCTTATCCAAGTGCTCTGGGTGAATCTCCTGATGCCATCCAGTGCAAACTGAAAATTTTAATCTTTGAATCCATTTAGATTCTTCAAATACATTTAGAATAAATTATTTAGATTAAGTAAGCTGAAGGAACATGATTTAGACATGTCTGGTTTGAATTTGTAGTGGAGAAACTCAGGGCTGTTAGACACAGCTGGTATCCCTGTACAGTGAATCATCAGAAGGCCTGGAGAAAATGTATTTCTTTTTGTGTTCAGACTGATGATGTTAAAGCAAAAATTAAAAAGAGTGCCTACGTTGTTAGAAGTACTGTTCAGGTTTTGGTGGAGCTATGTGTTTTTAAACTGACTATCTCAAAAAGATTCTTTTTCCACCTGGAGCTCTGAAAACCTAAAGATACAATACAAATGCTTTTGTGGTTAGGCTATCATCATTGCAGCTGTAAAGAAGGACTCTCATATATATAATACATGCAAAAAACACTTGAATTTTCTTGTTTCATTCCATCATGTCCTGCCTAAATAAACCTGATTTCAGTATTTTAGTGTTAGAAGGTATATGTACAATATATATCCTTCATAGAAAATAATTTAAATTCCAAATTAACACAGAATTGAATAGTTCCAGCAATAGAGCTAAGCATGTGCTTCATTGATAGATCAGGTTTCTAATGAAGAACTGTTGTTTATATTACCTTATCATAAATGCCAGGTTTTGTTTGTAATAAATAAATATCCCCTGAAAAGCTTCCAAACTGCACTTGGATAGCAGAGTTAATTCACAGATGAACCCAACTCATACTTTAGCAAATTTACAAAGACATATTCATGTTTTCACTTCACAGTTAATAATATTTAAATACCATGTCAAGACACCTTTCTACAAAAATCCTTGCTTACTAGTCAAATCTGCAGGTAAAACTTTGTTCAAGTGGTTGGTCTGGCAACATAATTTGGCACTCTATATCTATTAACTTCTGTTTCTGCTTTTGCACAAACGAGATTTGCCACAGATCACTGGTTCAAACAAGGAGTCTAAATGAAGTATCTCAAATTAAGTTTGAATTGATTTACATCATGAATCAATGAACCAGCAAATTTTCTTGTGTGCGTTTCCGTGTGCAGAACTAAAATACTTACAGGAGATACTGTCATACTGGCAATTAAGGTCATTGGATGAGGAAGACCAATTTCCTCATTTATTTTCCCTTCCATCATGTATGAGGAAGAGGTAACTAACATCCTTCCCTCTTCATTTTCAGCTAAACTCATCCAAGTTAAAACATTCAGTCTTACAACATCTCCAAATAAAATAGCTACATGTGGAATACAAAATCTATGCCAAAGAAAGGACAATTTACAAACATCTAGTTTCAGAATAATAAATGCACCGCTACAGAGTTTCTGGGGAAAAGCATATTTCTGCTTACTCTTTTCAATAGAGTAATCAGTCTGTTTTCAGTTCTGTCAGTAAAAGGAATGAATTTAGCAGATAAAAATGTGGTGGAACATAGCCAGAAGAATATAAACTGAAAATGTTCATGAGATGCTTTGAAGCCTTCTGTATTATTTTGAGGGTATCTGCACATACCTCAGTCCATCTATCCCACTAGCATTTCAAACAAATATATGAACTCTTTGCTTCATAATAAAGAAAAAGAGACAGGCAGTCGTTGAGGTTTGATGCTGAGGAGAGAGTGTATTTGTATGTAAGCACGTGTGTGTTTGCATGCAGGTTTCTTTCTTTGGTAGAGATTATGAACCATGTAGGAATAGAGTGCTTAATTGAAAAGATAACAAATGATGAAGCAGCTGTTAAGTATGGCACAAAAATTGCTCCAAGCAGTTAAGGCTGATCATCACGATGGAAATAGCTTTTTGACAAGCTTAGCATTCCTGTGACAATAATTAAGAATCAGGTTTCCACCAAAAGGCTTTATAGCCAGGAGGGGTTGTAAATCAATGGACAACATTTTTATCTTGGAATGAAAATTAATTATTCAGTGTAGAACATGCTTTCTCACACTTAACTGCCTGTAATGCCTCCTTTATTCTCCATTTTAATTCAATTAATATACCATTGTTAAAGGGGTGTTTGTCAGTAGTGATTTACTTTTGTTAAAAATTACCGTAAGGAAATATGACAATATTGAATGGTTCTTAAATTAAGCCACAGTTCAGATTTTTTTGGCAGAGGGTTGCTAGCTGTTAAGTACTCTTTGACAAGGGTGTGGATATGAGCATTTTGTATTGCACACTTTGAGCTTGCATAAGCACATAAAGGGATTGAATAATACATGAAAAAGAAGTGTAGGATTTTCCGAAGTGCTCCACGTGGCCCTAACTTCTTTCTCCCATTTAGGCTAGTCAGAAAACATATTGAATTTAATTGGAACAGTTTCAGAACACCAAGGACTTTTGAAAATCTTATTCTTATTGAGAAGAAATAAAAAGTGTTTTGCCTTTTTGACTATTATATGGAAATGAAGGCATCTATCAAAGCTGTCATGACACAGGGAAATGATGCGACTTCAGGGAATTACTCAGACTGTTTTGACAGACTCTACAATCTGAAAATGGGCCTGGAAACGTCCTCTTGGCAAGAAACATTAGACAACATGAGCCTCCACAAGGGAAGCTTTTGTCTCACTATTGCCATTGGTGTTTTCATATTCAACAATAACAGAGCTGACAGAAAAAGAAAAAAAAAAAAGAGTATTAGAATTGGTATTTAATTTCATGCAGTACTCTTATATTTTTCCATTATTCCTCATATCTTCTGTGACCTTGAGAAGTGCATCTTGATTTTCTACCAAATCTTTCTTCATTTAAACTAATACTTTATAAAACACCAGAAGTATGAGAGTAAAAGTTCTTTGCTTGAAGGCATCCCATAGTGTTTTCTGGCTCAATGTAAGTTCATTATTGCACTCTCCTTCTGAAGCAAACAATACGATCACCTGGCAGCTTAAGAGAATTTCTTAGAGGGCAAGAGGTACAATTCTTTCAATCCTTTTTTATTTCATGGGTGATCCTGCTGCAGCCAAGCACTACTAAAAGAACCATTGGTGAGTCACAAAAGAATGACCTCTTTACATATTAGAGAATTAATTTCCCTATAAAACCTCTTAAAATTATACTAACTTCAGCTCATGCTGACTCTACTCATAGCATATGATGTTATGGAGGACAAGCAGAGGCCCAGAAATACTCCTGCCTGGCTGCCTCCTAAATTGTCTCTTTCATGAGAAGGTTGTTCACTGGCCTGGCACAGGAGGGAGAAGTCCACGTTCCTTCTCATTTCTGGGAGTTCAGTGGTAAGCTCAGTACCAGCATCAGCCTCTGAGTTACTCATCTGTGCAATCGTGAGACTGCAAGCGATTCACGCTTTTAAAAGTCAAGAGAGTACATGGTATTCCACTGCAAATTGATATGGTGGAAGAAGAGTAAAGCTACCACGCCATGTTCTGAGAATGTTATAATTGAAATAAACTCCAAAATTGTTAATTTCCCACGTTTGAAATAGGAAGTAGATTCAACCACCTTAGGAAACCTAATGTGTTTTTCCTCCCTTTGAGCTGACTTACCTCATTTGCACATCAATATATATGTCCTTGACAAGCATGCCTATCACTTATACTTCAAGTTATCTCCAGCAATCAAAGACAAATATACCCATAATTCACATTTAATCTGTGAATACCTTGTGGTGTGGGGGTCACAGTGATGTCAGAAGAGGGTTCTGTGCTAGATTTAATTTTTAATTTGAGGAAACATATGCTACAATTGAAATAATAGTACCAGCTATCAAGCCATGAATGTATCTTTCTATACTGCCTAAATTTTAAATTTAAAAATCCTTTTGTTCTTTCCTATCCTGTTTTCCCCTTCACTGGACACCAACATTTCTTCTATATTGACTACTCTAAACAATTAGCTGAGAAGCATTCCTTGCAAATACCTCACCAGCCCAACACCTTTACTCAATTACCTTTATTCAATTAGGATACTGCTTCCTCTTCAATCAACATGACTTGTTTCTGTAGGACTACCCAAAAGGAAAACGCCTTCCAAGAAAAGGAAGACTGCCAGAAACTGGTTCTGAGATAATCCCCTTTTGTTCATCAGGCACTTCACCCACTTCGAGGAGACAGATGTTGGTAAGGAAGCAAGGAAAGCATGTGTGTAGATCAACACACCTTTTAAAACATAGACAGAAATGTCAGGATTTGACTTTAAGTTGATAAAAATCTTTAACTTCTTTGCCACTTCATGTGCTTGTCAATACAGCAGATTAATGGCTTCTGCACTGACTCATGGTTTTGTTCTCAGTGTCAGGCCAGAAAATAAAAGAGAAATAAACCACCCAGAAAACATCAGATAATTTCTGGTAGGAAAAAAAGCCACAAACAAACATGCAAAATTCAAAGGAAATGCATCTATTGTTAGTCAAGGCTATTAGTGCTTGCTGCCATTTGGTCCAGTTGGAGGGAGCAGAAGACTTGCATGAATCACATATTAGAACAATATGTTTAATACAGAGTCAGAGCAGAATGTTTCTGGCATATTTTAATAGATACAATAATGTTGCATTCCAAATCTGTCCTTGAGTTTTTCTTTCAAGGGAACTGCCCTGAAGTTAGTGGCAAAATAATCAGTGATCTGGAAATTATGCAATTTAAATATGTTTACCTCGGTGTATGCCAGTATTTGCAGCTGTCAAAGGGAGAAGAGCCTTGTCCTACTGAGGTTAATTCTCCTAAATTAAAAACTGCTTCTGTTCTATGCAGCCTCCCCAACATGTTTAGCCTTTGCCAGCCAAACGTGGGAATCTGGAACATTTTACAAACACTTCCAGAAAAAGAGAGGCAAAAATGTTCAGTGGAAAAGTTCATTGCCAAAAGTGTTTTTGCTTGAAATTATTTTCATGAATCTAGTGCAATTTTGAACATGGAAAATTGGAAGCATTTCCTGGTGTATTACAATATATCAAACTTAATAATTTACTTAAAACACATATTTTAAAATAATTGAAATTAAATTTACAGGCTGCAAAACTTAAATGGAACATGCACTCATTCTATTGATGTTTAACAGGGCCTTATGGTTATTCAAATTTTCTTAATTTGGCTGGTTTAAAAGCTGAAAATCAGAAATTCCAGGTTTTCCATGTTTTCAGTGAATTGGGAGATGAGTTGGTAGAGTTAAAATATAAGTTCCCACACTTCAGATTGATTCTGTAACAATATGGAAGACAAATGAATATTGATTCAAATTATGAAGAAAGTCAAAGCATCCCTGTCCCGTTTTTAACTACTATTGATACCACTCTTTCACGAAAAGATTTTTTTCTAATGTTATATTCATGCGATATATGAAACTAGGGACACCATGTCCTAACTAAAGAAACTTATTGTGATATTTATATAAAACCACCATGTGTCACCTGTTCCTGTTTACAATGTTCCACTTACAATGGAAGTTCACTAGCAGAAATGAACCACCGTTAGCGTTTAGTGTATCACCAACCACAAAGGTCCTAACCCACAAAAAATAGCAGATTACCGTGCACAAAAGCACTGAATGTAGCCAAGTAATATATTGGTGGAGTGAGATAGCACAATAGAAAGTTCACCTGGACAGTGCTTGGAGCTACATTTTGTATTGCACTGACTCTACTCCTTGCCAAACTGATTTGTGCAAGATCCTACAGAGGTGGTCTCATGATCTAGGCATCTTTGAAATGAGAAAAACCTCCAGATATCTAAGACTAGAAAATATACCGAGATGCTTGTAGTAGGAATTTATGAAAAGGCCACATTGATCAGAAAAAATGAAGAGGAAGGGATTCAAAAAAGATTTTTCACTCTTCCTGATGACACAGAAATCCATAAATGCAGCTTTCCATATGACAAAGTGATATGCAATATTCACTGTGGTTTCACACAGTTGGGTCAATAAGCTTCCATTAACTTTGGACAAACTGTCAAAGTGACCCGCTGCCCTCATTTGTGCAGTATGACTTGGCCTTAGCTGTCCATATTAATATGAATTTTAACCCTTTGGTTTGGCATTTTAATTTTTCATCCATTAGTCTCACATTTCTGTATTATCAGTTAGCACTATTGATTTTAAAGAATATGTACAATCAATTTGCACACATGTATTTGCAAAGGTCAGGAGAGGACACAAATGTGATTTCTCCATGAGGTCCAGACATTGCTTCCTGATGATTTTTATTATCTCTAATTCTGGCCAAGATCATTTTTGCAAGTGGAAGTAGTACTTACCATAACTGAAGGATCACTAGATGTCCTTGCAGTCTGAATTTTTAAGGGTTCATTTGTGGGGTTTTTTTACAAGATGTGTCTAAATAGAGGCAGTGCAAGCCCAGAAATATCTTTCTCTAGGCTAAGCTTCTCCTGATGTGATTGCCAAACATCTCAGCTGCCTGTGCTTTATTGGAACACAGAACACTGTTAATTGGCACATGGAAACAAATGGAAGCAAAGCAACAGTGTGAGTGTCAGCCCTCACAGACCTGCACATGATTTATGTTTAAAGGATACAAATACAGCAACAAAAGCTGAAGCATTTGCATGGCTAAGGAAAACCCTGCCCACCCCCTTTTCTTTCTCTTTTTTTTTTTTTTAATCAGATGGAAAAGAGGCAGTAGAAGTAGATTCTATATTTGACTTAAATACCAAAGTCTGTAGTTGCACTGTGCCCAGGACGGAGGTTTCAAAGCGAGATTCTCTGGCTCTTTTTTTTTTACTCTTTAGGTGGAAAATGCTATAGTTTATTGTTCCTTGTATACAACCTTTCTGTCCACAATCTTACTGTATGGGTAATGGGTAGAGAAGAAATTTCCTCCAGTATTTAGTATCTCAGCTTCTAGAGACCTCTGCCACTCAGAGGGAGTATATGGTGTTACATTTTTTGTGATGTTACCCGGGACAGATTTGCTACTTGGAAACTCCAGGGAAATCTCCTTAAGGAGCGCCTACTACCAGTTTTTTCCTCCGAATTTTTTCAGTGCTCATTTCCTCCTTATTTTAGAGTTTCTGTTTGTATTACACCAGGACACACAGTTCCTCAGACATGTGCCTAGCAGTGGCACATGCTATTTACAGATGTGAGAGACTTGCCTGAGGATCAGCCACCTGAGGACAAGTGACTTTACACTTCCTAGTCCTCTAATCTACCTGAGCACCTTCTAAGCATGGTCCAGTTTCATCTGTAGGTCAGACAATGTTTCCTTAAATTTCCCGCAGTTCCATCTCTAATCCCTTTAAAAGCAGCAACAAGCTGTCAGTGAGTGCAAGATGAGTCTGCTCTGAATCTGTTGACATTCCAGCCACTGCTGTATTCAGAGTGTTCTGCTCATTACGATAGTGCCATAGTCAGGAGTGGCACTTAGTGGCACAATGCCACGAGATCATGAATTTCTGAAGTGCCCCAGGAACAAAACGGAGACTCTTAAATGTGCCTTTGCTCCATTCATAAATAATCCCCACCAGGTTTCAGGAGAAGCAAACCAGATAGAGCTGCTCTCCTGCTCTGTGTCTGCTTGGAAATCTAACAATTCATTTTTAGGAACAAAAAAGTAAAAATTTTAATTTCAAAACATAAGAGTAGTACAGCACCATTCTCAATAATGCTTGAATTTCATTTCTGATCTAGAATCTACATTGTTTCTGTGTCTCTGTTGGAGCTTCTACCACAGACATATCCTGCTTGGCTATGTTGAAATCTTTACAGTATGGATTTATCTGGTATCCACCACTTCTTGCAATAAAATAGCAAGTATGTCTCCTCCATATAGGGAATAGAATTTTTACGGAAATGGAAAATGAACATGCATTGTACTTAAGGAAGTATAAGAGGCAGATTACGCTGCAGGGAGAATGAGAACCTCAGTGGAGTTAAATCAATTTATACACAACAGCAACTCAGACCAAAACTTTAAAGTGAAAAGAAGCCCAGCTTGCTTTATCTTGAACACTCCTTTCATGGGCTTTTGCAAGATAAAGGTTGGATAGGAAAAAATAGAATAAATACATGGTGTCATTCTGAAAAACACTTTTTCACATGCCTAGATTTTCACACATGAGTTTCACACTCTCTGAGGTCTCTTGAACTATTGCTATGCATAAGTTAAGCTCATACAGATGTATTTGCAAGAAGAAGCAGTTTCTTGAGAACAAATAGTCTTTTCTGCAGCAGTAGGAAAGCGACTGATAGCCCTCCAGTGTGCTTTAGATATCATACTTCGTTTGTAACGAGAGCTCCATAACACTCCCCATTACAACACAACAACAACACAATCATTTAGTTCTGCAATCTGAGAGGGACAACGGCTTCTTCAACATTCCCAAGGGGAGTTCAAATGACTTATTGATCAATTGATTAATAAATGTCAGCGGTCAGAGGAGAGAGCTCTGCTGAAAAACTAGCTGTCAAAAGAGCCCATAAGTGCATGAGCTATTAGGAGTGAAAAAATTAATCTGACAGAAAAATAGGGCAGTGATTGTTTTACATTAAATGTGAGAGAATGCATGAGATGTGTTTCCAAAACTTGTCAGATATAATAATGAGAAATAGAAACTTCATTTCTAGAATAGAGATGGCTATGCACATATTTTGATAGATCACATATGAAAGTTTGGAATTTATTAACTTTTCATAAAATAGCTGCTTTGAGTTATTTCTACTGAAAGTTAGCAGCTGATGTTCTAATCATGCTTAAGAATCATTTTGTTTCTAATGAATAAGGCTGAATGCTTTTTCTAATTAACTTTTTAATTTTGGCACAGGTAAGGGCAAATCTAGTCTGTGTATTTTTCCATGTTTGAATGTTGGCTTTCTCCTAGAGATTTCATTGAAATGAAGTTGTAATGTGGAACATACATTCCTGAAATACTCACTGCTGTTTATTATTAGTTTTCATTTTCAGATAAGGGGCATCATTATGGTATTTAAGATTCATTTGACAGGAGGCATTCACATGTTCTGGAAGGGTCATCTTTGTAGCACTATTATGGTAAGAGCATAAATGAGGGGCTGGGAGGCAGATGGTTATCTATATGAAAAATCCTTACTCACCTGAGCTGCTTAACTATAGACAACTGAGCTATAAAATTAAGTGAATCTATACGATCCATTTATTTTCAGCAAAGTGTTTGTGTGTGTAATGATTGTTCATTTGAATTTGTGATATTTTTCTTATAGATACCTTACAGATTAATCTTTAATTTTTCTTACGCATTGGGATGTTATTTGGAGGCCAGACATGATGATTCCCATCCTACACAGGAACCGACATTCTCAGTAGGTCTGATGGACATATGCAATGTGATAAGTATTACTGACTTCTAGCACAGGTGAGGGGACTGTACCCGACTAAATGATCTATTCAGAGTCACACAGAAAAGCTGTCAATCAGGATTCGAACCAATTCTCAGTTGCCAGTCACCTCATGTGACAAAATCATCCCACTGTTGTCATATCAACCGTGTTGGTAAAACATCTGTTCCCTTTATAGAAATGATGTAACCATTAACACATTTGAACTAGCATCCTAGCAGAAACAAGACCTCTAATAATTTCCTAAACATCTTACAAGTGCATAAAAAAAATCCTAATTACAGTCACGATAAGTAAAGGAAAAATTTTTTACAATGCAGATTGAACGAAGTACTATGGATGTTTTTATTTAATTAGTTAAATACATAAACATTTACTTAACTAGGTTCACTCTTCATCTGGCTTCACTATTTAAGAGTACATATACTCATAAAATGGTAAAGGCATTTGGGGACAACCTTTGTTTAAATGCTGTGGTATCTCTGAAATCTAGGCAATATTTCCCAAATGCCAGCTAAGCAACTTGATGCTTTGTTGGACTTACTCATATAATATGAACAGTTTTCCTCTATATTGCACAGTAGTTCATATATTTTAATAGAATAATAATACATAACACCAAAGGAGTAAATATAGTACAAAGAAAGAAATATTTATTATTAAAGATGTATAAAGAATAAAATGTATTTACAATTTTCTTTTCCTATATTGAGCAGGAGTTTATGGTAATCATTTTGCTTACTGCATGGCATTGAAATGGACTTCACATACCACTTCAAAGCATGATTTTTGTATTACTGTCATTAGTAATGAGGTCACTTAAGAATCTGGACATGTGTGCCTGTGAGAGGCTGTGCTAAAAATCTATTCCTTATTTACAAGGCAAAAATCAATCACGGAAATTAAAACATGCCTAATGCTGTTCTCTTTAAAATATAAATAAAACAATGCCATATTATCTGGGGTAGCGACTTTTTGAGATGAAAAACCATGTTCTAGATTCTCCAGTGGAGTAGAAAAACCACAGCACCAGGGAAAAAATCAGTTCACTCAAGTGAGTATCCAGATCTAAACAGACAGTAGAGTTGTGTTTCTATGATTGCCCGAGTCAAACCACTTACTTTAAAAAACAGAAAGGACCAAGGAATCCAGGTCTTTGCAAACATTAAAGCATCGTCTAAAGTACCTTCTGAGATATTTCCTAAAGAGTTGCTATGCAAAATCTGAAACTTAAAGATGCTATGTTTAGCAGTAAAGGTTTGCTCCATCTGCCCTACTTTTCCATCCTTTGGATGGCTAACATGCCCTGTATGTTCCAGTATTCATAGCTAGAGTTGTCCAGGAGACATACACTGTTGTTGCTGCTTCGTGAATAAATTTTTGATTAGGAAGATTATGAATAATAGAGCATTAAGAACTGCATATTTTCAAATAAAGATTGCATTATTTGTACACTTCAGAGAAGGAGTGTTTTCTGTGTTTCATTCTTCCCAGTTCACTTTCCAGTTTAGTTACTGGGAAATCAAGAGCAGGTTTCTTCACATACTCTCTGCTTGCTTATGAGGTCTCATATGAGTTTAGAAGTTCATACACCACCAGGTTTGCCAACAATTTCACAAATTCCCTACTATAGTGCAGACATAACCATTGAATATATTGATCTGGAAACAAACATATTTGAGCAAGCCAAAATGTTCATCTTACTCTATTTTTTTCTTTTTTTCATTCTTTTCCTTTTAAAAGTAAATCCTGGTTATGTTTTGTTATTGACTATAGCTATTTCTAAAGAAAATCTATCTGTCATCCAGCGAACTCTCAGTCCTTTGTACATTCTTCTTGGGAGCTTTAGTATATAAAATTATTTAAAAACTTTCCAATTCTTGAACAAATCATTCTGCACACATTCCTGTAGTCAGTGTGTTTTCACTTACGTGAACATTGTTCAAGGATTCTTGGTATTTTTACATAAAGTGTATCTTTAAAAATATTATCAAACAATTACATCCATAGCTATAGATAAGAACATAGAAAGAAGGAGCTGGGAATACCACATATGATTAATGTCACCTATTCCAAGACTCTGTTTTTATTTCCTTACAGCTTGAACAGGTTTTAATGCCTAAAGCCAAGATTTCCCATGTCAGATGTCATCAGAAGCCTGAAAATTTTGAGGAAAAAATAAAAATAACCAAAGCAGTCCAGACATCTGTAAGAAGGAGGCTAAGGGAAAATACATATCGGCAAAATGCATATTTGCCCTCCTTCAATAAATCTGAGTGATCTTTTAGTTGAAGAGGTCTAACACCTGTTTTGGAGCATGGTAATTAGATCTGGGGAATAGATGTATATGTGCTAAAGTTATCTTTTTCCAAATATCAGAATATGATCCTGTTCTTCCCTGGCAAGATTGAAAACTGTGAATTTGAATACTTTAATGGGAGTGGCTCATATACCCTTAGTGTAAAGGGGATACTAAACAAAAACATCCTGCATCATGAAGTTTCATCCCTGCTGCTAAAGGAAATTGCATAGTACAGATAATAGATGCAAGAAGTTCTACGCTGAAATGAATCATAGTCTTGGCTGTGGCTCTTCTCCTGGAGAGCAATCCTAGAACACACCCCTCCAGGCTTTAGAAACCTTGTCCTATTTCCAGCTTGAACTTACTCGCAATCATTTAAACACATATTTTCTTGTGCCAACACTGTTCTTCAGTTGTTCCTCTGCCTTTCTTTGGCTGTCTTTGCTCAGAATGTGTACCATGAGAAATAAGCCAAGAGTCTCTCCCCATGATCACTTGTGGCCCCTCTGTGAACAAGACACAATGGAAAAGAAGGAAGAGGTAACTGTGCACAATAAGACAGACAAAGTATTCAAACAACTTTGTAATAATCCTGCAATATTGTCCTTGTTTCTGTTAGTAACACCTTCTTTGAAATCAAATTTGTCTTTTCCTAAGCCCCTCATGTTGCTTGTTCATAGTCGACTCTATAATCACCTAATGGAGAAAAATCTTCCTACGTGTCTGCTATTTTCAGCTGATAAGTGCATATCAGATACAGAAATCAATTTCACAAACACGTAAAACTACATAATTAGTACTATTACATTTCATCTCATTTTTATTTCTACAGTTCTTATCATTATTCCATGCATTGTTTTCTCCTCCAGTTTTGATAAGAACTCCCAATTTCTGGTTACAATCAATTTTCATTTAGTATTAACAAAGTCAATTCTACTGGTTTAATTCAAGACCATTCTTTGAGGAAGAATGTGGCCTAAATGAGTCTGTCTATAAAGAGCTGCTTTGGGTTTTTTCTCTCCACATCTATTCCTCCATTCTAGTTATCTACTAACTTCTCCCTCATGCCTATCTTTGTTAAATTCTGAGACAGAACAAATTTGACAAAAATGTTACTGTTGTGGTGTGTAATTAGTATGTATTTCTATATTATGTATCTCTGTATTATACTGTTCTGTTATACCCCTAAATAGGTATATTCTGGTAACTCCCTTGCCCTTCACCTCAGATGGTTTGTCCCCTCCCTTCTCCTCCCTTCCCATTGGCTGGAGTCCCCTATAAGAATCACACACCGGAAATACAAAGGGCTCTTCCCTGGTTGTCTTTGATAAGCTTGGACCCTCCATGGGGCTCGTTGCCCCTGGAGCGAAATAAACTTGTATTATATGCAACGATGAAGAGCCGCCTGCACTTTGCCCTCCGTTCACTAGCCAGCCTTCNCCTGCACTTTGCCCTCCGTTCACTCCCTTTGAGGGAGTGCAAAGGCACACACACCCCTTGCAAACCCTGAAGCACCTTCTGAAAAGGACCTCCCGACTCGGAGGCCTCCTGACTGGAAGGGCCCCCTCCTATCTGGTGCCCGATGGCCGAAGCAATGCCCGGGCTGAAGAGGGAGTGGGGCAAGCCCCGGGGGTGGCTAGATGTTACTAATATCCACGAGAAAATTTGGACGACAGTAAGTTCAATTCTGAAAGAAGTTCATCTGAATTATCATTGTACATTGAAGCAATGTAAAAATATCAAGTTTTTCAGAGCTTTCCAAGTGAAACTACAGAATTTCAACTGAGAAACATATTTTGGGGATTTATTTGAATTCACAGGTCCAAAACAGAGCTTAAGAAACAGCAGAGGAAGTTGAAAAGAAAGAGACCTAGCACAAGGTTGGCCCGAATGTCATCAGTTTGGGGTTTGACATTGGTTTTATTAACAACATCCAAAATCATCAAGATTTGAAGGGATTATTCAACACTGATTGATGAAGATGTGTTCCCTAGTAGGTGTAATTTCTGTCACTTTCAGCCAAGATCCTATCTTTGCTTGCCCAATCACTACTTCTGGACTTGAACCAAAATGCTTCAGGCACAATTCTGTTGGTTCTCAAGATAATTGTGAATTGACTCTTCCCTTCACTTTCTGAATGGTACAGGTGCAGTTTCTTGTACCACTCTTAACAGTACGCTACAGGGTCACTGCTGGCATCACCAGGACTCTTAAATTACATCTAATTTTGATTTATCCAGTCATTCTATGACAGCAAACCAATTTAAGCAGAGCTAATACACGCAGGTCCCTAGAGGAAGAAAACAATCCCTAACCAGTACTCTGAATCACAGCTAAAGGACCTGTAGCTGGATCTGTGGAGTAACCCAGCAGTCCCAAATGGATATAGGAAATGCTGATGAGAGACATGAGCCTCTCTCCTACACTTCAGTGTCTATCTGTTGCCAGGGCTGAAAGCCATAGGAATCATTCTGATTAAAAACAATATTTATTCATGAACCAATAGAGTGGCACCAAGGACATGTACCCGGGGGGTGGAAAGGACCATTTTAAGAACTTACTAACCAAGATTTGCATTCTGGTGCACAGATGCTCATCCCAGGGTTTTGCTAAATACAGCAAAGGTACAGGACCACTAGCTTATAATTAATATCTGTAATATCTACAATATAATTAAGATCTACAGAATACTTCACAAGGATGATCCTCTGTTACAGGGTGTCTAAGGGAAGATTTTCCCCTTATTTAGTTTATTATAACAGAGACTTTAATTCCCCTGGTTCTTACTTCCCTAGGAAAAAACTTCTTGACCCTATCATCAAATCTACACATATCTTCATAAAACACATGCCCTGTACCTCAGAGATCCAGGAGAAGAGACTCAGGATGCAGCTGAGGTGAGGCACTGCTGTGTGCCATGGCAGCCTTACCAGGCATATGAGTTTTCCAGCAATTGGGCGTTAGCAATACCCACTGGTCATGTTTGGCCCATGTGTGCACCAGGAGGAAGAAATTTCTATGTTCCCAGCCCTTATGAAGAAAAGTTTCCACAAAGATGTGAAGACCTGGAGGGCAGACGAAATCCCAATGCATCCCAAGCTGATTTAGTCTGGGTCCCTGTATATATTCTGTCACACAGGTTGCAAACCATTAGCATGCCACGTGCAGTTCAGTCACAACCGCTTTTCCTTCATGTCATTTATCAGAAAAATTCTCAGCTATGACTTGTGTCAACAATAACAACATAAGACAGACAAGTGTTCAATAATACATAGCAATCATTCATAATTGAAATTAAGCCATCTACAAAATAATACTGCTAAGTCCCATATACAGCTGAACTGACAAAGGAAGAGATGGGTAGTACTCTAGAAGAGCCTTCACACCTTGGGAAAGTTATAAAGTTTCTCATATGCTCAGTCACATATTTAAAAGCAGAATTTGACTTACTAAATACTGCCTTAAAGTCTCAGGCTGTAAGAACAGATACATTTAAATCATCAGAGAGCTGACCTGAAAGCTAAAAGAACATTGGTTTTATATTTGTACTTGAAGAACACAAGTATCTTCAGTGTGCAACGCAAGATACAATTGATCAAAGGGACCACTGAGATCATTATGAATGATCTTGTGAAGAAATGGTCCCAGCATATCAGTCACCTAGTTAAAGGTTAAAGGCTTTTTTTCCATGTATGGATCACTGAAAACAAGTGTTTTAAGGAAATTTGATATGGAGGACAGTAACTGGGCAATATTTACAGAAGGACCCTTGAATCTCAAAGAAGTTCAGTTTCAAGGGTGTTTGACATCAAGTCCTCTGCCATCAGAGTTGCAAGATGCTTTCAGGAAATTAGAAACATATACCACAGAAGAAAGGAAACATGGAGTGGGGAAAGACGTTAGGAATGAGGACATGTCTTACAAATCATCATCTCAGATAAAAGGGCTTGGAGACCATAACAGTGGTAATCTTTAAAGAATTATGTTTCTCTTGAAAAAGTATGCAACAGATGTAAACTATAGCAAGACATTTAGAAATGTGGAGTACCTATTCTGAGGAAAGGCATAAATGCATTCTTCCTAGGCTACATCCCATTTACCTAGTACCCTGCAGAGGATTCATTTGGTAAATACATTCTTTTAAGTATTAGTTTCTGATTAAAGTCTCACACATATTTTGCAGAAGAAAAGGAGTTATTTCTAATTCTGAAAGTATTCGAAGTATCTGAAGTTTTTTGTAAAGGTGCAATAACAGCAGTGCGCAAGCAACACATCATTTGTGACTAATCAGCAAATTCAACTGGCACATAAATTGACAAGAAATGTCATCAATGTAAATTAACTTTTTCAAGCCATAAGAAAAGAGCACCAGCTTCGTGTTACAACTGAAAGAATGGCTCCATTTTGGAAAGTCATTCACTATCATGCTATAGACAATGACTCCTGTCAAAAGATTTAACAAAGTTCACAGGTCAATGCAATGGGAGGATCTCTGCTGTTCTGACTCTCAGTAATAGTCTAATCATGCAGAAAAAGTTTTAAGTGTTGATAATTTAGTGAATGAAATTCATGCCTTTTGACCCTGAATGAAGAGACAAGGGAGATTCATCTTGTCTTCAATTAAGTTTATTTTTAAACACCTTATCTGAGCCAAGTGTCACAGGATCTCAGTATTTTTATGCCATTTTCAAGCTGTATCATAAATTAAATCTGCAGATACTGGGTGTTGGGAAAACTTTTTCACACAACAGCCGTGAAATCATGATTCTGATGAAGTCAATGGGAGTGCTGCCATTTCTTCAACAGGGTCTGGATTTCAGCCATGTTGATTAAAGTCTCTGAGCGCTGTCTTGGCTACGCTACCCACATGCTGTTCCCAATGAGTTCACTGGCAGAAAAAAAATCAACAGCATGTAAATGCTGAATATTGCAGCTGAAGGAGAGACAATATCACAATCTGAAGAATATGTCTGACTTCAATTGAAATTTCTAAGATGCAGAAACCATTTCATTAGTTAATCAATAAGTGGCATGCAACCCATCAGCACTGAAATTTTTGTCACCTTGTGTTAAGTGGCTACCTGAGGTTTGATAGAACCCTAAATGTAACGAGCCAGAAAGCTACAAAGCTCATTCACGCTGTGAACTGTATAGATCAGAATCAGACTGAAAACTTTCAGCCTAAAAATGTGATAAAAATAAGCTAAACCCAGAGAGTGCCCTATCTCAAATTTCAGTAAAGACTATACAGTCAAAGTTGTCTGTACAAATTCTTTTCTTTGTGTAGTGAGATGAAGGGACCATGCTGTATGTATGCAAAGCCATAGCCAAGACCTTTGCAGACTTCAGACTGCTTTACTCTGTGGGTCAAAAATGCAAGGAGCAGTGCCATGTCCTTGAAACACCATAGTCAGGGCCACAGCAAGGAGGCAAGAGAAGTGGATTATGTCACCATCTTGCTGCTGCTTCAAGCAAAAGGAGACAACAATGGGGATCAGAATATCTAGGATTTTCCTTGTAGTTTAGATAAACTTGTGCCAGCAAAAATTGCCTTTGTGACTGAGCTTGTTTGACTTTTAGGGGTGTTTTTACTTTACCAGCATTTTGATGCTAAATACTTTATTCCACAGCAGCTGCAACAGCAGAAAAGGAGCATTATCTGCCCAATGATTTTGTGTTCATGTGCAGCAACACATTCTTAACGTAGTATGTGTCTTACTTGCTCATTTTAAACACCTCCCCAAATTCAGTGCAACTATATATCTATGCAAAATTAAACACTTATGTCAAGCATTTGCAGAACAGAGCCTAAATGTAGAAGAAAATCTTGTACTGGAAATAGCTGTAGCATAAATTGTTTATATTTTGCCTTTGGCTAGAGTAGTGCATCTCTATTATCATTACTTTTTCATTTTAACATTATACAACTGAAGACTTAGGGCAGCATACGTATTAATTATATTTGAAGACTTAGAATAGCGTACCTATTAATTATATTATTATGCTCCTCTGTGTTTCTGATTATGGCCTGTGTTTGTCTTGCTAGAAGTCACAGCCCTTCAGCCACCACCGACCTTCCAGCCATCACACACAGCACATCAGAGGCCTGCCTGTCCTGCCCATTGTCACCTGCTGTGTCACGGGGTGTAGTGAGCCTCTCGCCTCCAGACACTGAAGAATTATGAGGTCTAGCTCATACTATTCCTTCCCCAAGACCAGCAAGCTTCCCTGGGCCAAAGCCAGCCACATGTTAGCTGTTAGCTCAGACTGCTTATAAATAACTTGTTAATAGCTGTACAGTTTTTCCTGGGCTAGGCATTCTGCTTTCCGCTTTGATAAGAGCATGTTTTTATTTCGGGAGGGTTCCTCAAGCATTTTGAGATCTACTGGCTGAGCAAAACTAAATCAAGCCTGCGAATGTGTGCATGTGTGCGTGTGTCTGTGAGCAACAGGCAGCAGCAGTTTAAAGACTCAGTCTGGCACACTCTGCTCAGATCATTTTCCCCTTGAAGTCTGCCTCCTCTTTGTATCCTGTCCTCTTTATGTCTTGCACAGAAAAAAAAAAATTTCCTGACTTGATTTCCTACAGGGGAAATTAATTAGAAATGGCTGTTTGTTCCTCCTGGAGAGCATGTAACATGAAGGGAACTCTGAATGTGACATTAAAGACCAAAAAGACCAGAATTTTTAAGGTTTTTTTGATGCCTCAGTTTTCAAGAGTACTAACACAGTACCATTTTCAAAACTATTTCCAGCACAGGCCTGTCTGAGAACACAGACGTGCATTAGACCACATCAAAACTGCATCGAACACCGCACGCATTAGACCTGCATCAGACACCACATGCATTAGACCCTGAAGTCTTACAGATGTGTAAATTCTCTACCGAGGTTCCCCAGTGGGCTGCATCCTCCTGGGGCAGTACACTGCCTGTTCAGGCAGCTACCCCTCTGTCCTGCTTTGGGAGAAGAGATTTTGGATACAGCAGTTCCTCAGAGACTCAAATAACCTGAGTGCCAAGAGCTGCCTGTTCAGGCAGCTACCCCTCTGTCCTGCTTTGGGAGAAGAGATTTTGGATACAGCAGTTCCTCAGAGACTCAAATAACCTGAGTGCCAAGAGCTGCCAGTAGGAAGCTATGGCCAGAAGATCTCCTCATTATGTTGCCTGCCACACAATCAGGAGTCAGTGCTGCTGTGGGAATGTAGTTTCAGAGGGACTTTTTAGGGCCAAGCAAGTTAAGCAGCACTGTGTACTACAGAGCAGTGAGAGATCCCAGCTCACTAGGACTAAAATGCTTTAAAAGACAATGCCTGTTCACTAGCCCCTACAGGAAGCACCCGGTCTGTGGGTAGAGTCCTGTGAGCAGATCAACTTGCCCCATTCCCCAGGCTGCTCTGCTTTTTCACCAGCAGCACTGCTGCTTCATCAGCCATGCCATTGCAGGGGCAGAATGGCTGGCACCCACATGTCCAAAGGGACAGTGGGGAGTTGTTTGGCTTGCCTTGGTGCTGGCACTACTCAGAAATGAGTCACCATCCAACCACTGCCAGCACTGAGGAGAACAGGAACAGTGTCTCCTACACCACCTCTTTGTCTAGGACAACCTCTCTCCGGTGCAATGCTCCTCTTTCTTAATGACCTTCCCTAGGCTCCTAGTAAAGAGCTCCTCAGCAAAAGCTAAAAACCAAACCCTGGCCTTTGGGCTCTTTCTTGGGGTTTGTCGTTAGCTTGTGACAAGCAACTCATTAAGAAATATTCTGCATTTTTTCCGTAGGTTTCTGTCTTGGCACTTGTAAGATTACAGCATGTGACAGAGCGGATGGGCGTTAGCCTTTTCAGCCTGACAGCTACGCTTGAGCCACAGGGCATATTCCGAAGGAAATCATCCTCACAGAGTGTGATAGATGGACAGAAACTTGAAACATCTGTGAAGGCTGTAAGAATCCCACGTTAGAAGCCCATTCAGAGTGACGAAACACGGTGTCTGTGAGACAGTGATCTGTAGGGGCTGCCCTCTTCATGCTGCACTGTCATGGTGAGTCGGGGTTCAGCTGTCCCTCCCCACACTTACTTGTTCCTTTTCATTAGTATGACTGAGACAAACTGGAAACTACAAGTGGAAGTTTAATCTGTCCTTTGCTGTAGCCCAGGCAAATTCAAAATGCCAACTGATTTCGAAGGAGATATTCCTTCTAGGAACTGGGCTTCAATATAATATGTTTATTATTAAAAAAAAAAAAATGGTCACAGCTGTGGGAGATTAATAGATGTCTGCCATGTAGATTTCTACTGCCCTTCCATATTTTTAGCGCTTTAAAATATGTTTGCCATCTGTTCCTGCCACAGCATTAAAAACAATCACAGTGACTCTTCATGCAGAGGCCTTAGGATGGAAGTTGAATGGAGCCCACTAGATCACAAGTGACATGATGCCAAGTACAGTGAATATAATGAGCATGTGGCCAGATTTTTAAAGAGTACTGTTGGTAACCCCCTTCCCTCCAGTGCTAAGGGTCATTTATATACATGTGTCAGTACAAAAATGTGCCTCTAAGAACCAGTCTCAGAATCCAATAATTGAAGCAACTGGTGAAAAGGCCTGAAGTTCAATGCCGTGTTTTATCCTATTATACACATCTCAATTCCTAACCAGTCAAAAGGCAAAAAGATGGAAAACAGATCAGAAACAGAGGACATGTACTGTGGCAGTGTAGAAATTAACTTCTATCTTGAGAGGAATATTTTCTTCCCCCTAGCTCCACAGAGGATAACAGCTGATAACTTGTAAAGTCTTTGCCAAATCCACTGCACTGTGCTAATATTGATGAAGTGGCTTTTTGTCTCCACCAAGCTAAATACCACACTCCGGGCCAAAATATTTGTTCTTGTTCAAAGACAAGGTTCTCAATTTCCTTTGATTTTTAATATACAGGCAATCATCTGTTTCCATTTTTTAATTGCTCTCATTTCTCATTTTGTTGGAAAACTGGCCTTCAGCCGGATCTTTAAAGATCCCTCAATGATTACAAACAAGTAACAGTGAAGTAAAAGCAGATGATCTCTTTCCACTATCTAAACAGTATTAGATGGTGGATGAATGCTATTTTCTTTGCTGTTTCCTTTTGTTTTTCCACTGCTTGATGCAATTATGTTTGCGGGTAGGTCAACAACATTGAACCAACTTGTGTAACATAGAGGGTACCTTTAGTGTTCACGCCTGGTTTTTCCCCTGAGTTACATGTTATCATTTCCATCCATTTTATCTGCCAATATTTTTAAATGTGCCACTCCCTCTTGTAGGCTGGATGATGAAGCATGTAGTCATGCTGTTCAGTTCTGGCCACACCATAAAGAATTCCTTCCTAATTTGACTTTATGTCAATGTAGAGTGATCATAATCATAGCACTGAAGTTTTGTTGTGATAACTAGACAGAGTATTAGACTCAGAATCAAGATATGTAAAGCCAAAAACTACTCTCCCCAGTTAGTTTTGCTATTCCAACAGGTGATAAGCTCCTAAGAGTTCAGTCTGTGCTGTATTGTCCCTTACACTCTCCACAAATATTTTACACAAACATACAGGAACCTTGGGAAAGACAGACTTGCTATTTATCTGGGACTTTTAGTATCTACTCACAGACTTCTCACACTGCAAAAACATAGAAATACCACATCTTACCATAACAGTGTATCTACCACAACAAATGAAGCATCAATGGCCCAATTCTATCCCTAGTAAAACCAATGTAAAATCCAGTGTAAACAGGGCCATCAGTTGTTGCCACCGAGGATCGGGAGACTTATCCTTAACTCCAGAGTCTAGACCCTCAGCTGATAGTGACAGAATTATACAATATTATAAAATAATTCCACAGATTTTAACAGAGCTACATAATTTCCAACACGGTTTTTCTCTAGTCCTCATTCTCTCAAGTGGTTTGTTCAACCACACCTATTACAGTCACATAATATACTTCATTATTGATTTATTTGACATTTTATCATACTATGAAAAACACTCCCAAGGCCATTTCTCCATCTGAGGTCTTGCAAATGCCCATCCCATATTTGGAGATGCCTTGAACATGGCTCCATATTTCAAACATCCCTTTCTGAACATTTCAACTATTCTAACACTGCACTGGAAGCATATGGACTATGGATATAATTTTAAAAGGCCTCTGGAAAGTTTCTTGATGAGAAACTCTTGATCTCAATCATATCTTTAGGTATGAGATTTGAGGAATTCAAAAGCACCAAGCAAATCTACTGCTTAAAGCTCCGGACGAAGACATGCATTTGTCCTCCCAAATTCCCTGGCATGATGCCACATTTCATCACTACTGACCACAGACTGCACTCTATGCTGTCGCAGGATCCTAACCACCTAGCAGGGCATGCAACTCATTCCATAGATAGCTTTTCCATGTGAAGCCTGTATTTGTAAACTTTTTCAAGTTGTTCACAAGCTATTTCTTAATTTGTATCTTAACAGTTCCATGGCTTTAAAAAAAAAAAAAAAAAATAAAAAAATCATTAATGTTATCTTTCACATTTCCCAGCACCTTTAACAGACAACCTGGTGTGGAAGTTGCCAGATAAGCATACACACTTTGTGTTTCTGTCTCACTTGCAGCACTGAGGTTTCAGTTCTTACTCTTGCCCCATGCCACTGTCCAGGTCTTGCTTAGCATAGATGAGTGAAACAGTGTAGCCTCCTTAGGATAAAACTGAGCAATTCCACTGCAACAGGTCATAGAATCTCAGAATCATTAAGAGTTGGAAAAGACCTCCAAGATCACTGAATCCAGCTTTTGACTGATCACCACTTTGCTAACTAGATCATGGCACTAAGTGCCACATCCAGTCATTTCTCAAACACCTCCAGGGATGGTGATTCTAAGTCAAAGACTGATGTTCAGCAAAACAACAATATTTGTGAGATGATTTGCAGTCTATTTTTTTTTTTAAGTTAACTTGCCTAACTTGTTCAATGCCTCTATTTCACTGAATGAAAGTGAGACAACCATTTGTTTTTTAATCTCTTTTAGAGTACCCTTTGCCTGGTGTTCAACAGAGGGGAAGTGTGAGTCCAAGTGGTGAGTAATCATATCACTATTTCAGTACTGCCCTACATATGGGAACTGTGCTTGTGACAGACTTTGTGTGGACAAAGAAAATTATTGTAGCCATATGCTAGATATGACATGTTTTGAGCTGAATTCTGGGCCTTTACTACAAAAACCTATGGTGCTGGACAAGTTCTGTTCTCTGCATACTTGATTTGCCAATATGGACTCCCATTTGCTAAGGGCATCCTGTAAAAGGGTTTTTTCTCCTACGCATTTACCATCAGCTCCTCGATTTTCTGCCATAAGTTCTACTGCTTGTGCAAAACATCATTTCACAGAAATGTGGACTCCTTTTTTAAGGAAAACAGCGAAAAAATGAAAATAGAACTAGACAACTTCACAGTTGTCTGTGGTTTGTATGAATCCAGGAGGCACTTGCCTACAAAATATCACTACTGAATCACCCTAATAAACTGTATGTAGCCTGATTTAATCTTTCAGTGCTGTCAAACTTGTTGACTGCTATTTTAAGTTGAAGTTCAAATCTGGAGTCTTCTCTATCCAGGAAGACATTTACATTTCTGCAATGACTTAAGCTTTATTGAAATTAATTACATCAAAATAGTTGCTTGTCATTAGACATTCCTTGATAAATTTTGTCTATTTGCAGAGAATAGTCTCTTGCAAATCTTTCCTATCTATTTTTATTCTTTACAGCATGATGAAGCACACCTATGGAAAAAATCAATCTTTTCACTGGTATTTAAAGATCTGTTCCCTGTTTTTACATCACTGTATTAAACTTTATTAAAATGCATACTGGTAGCAATGACCTACTGCTGTAACGTCACCTTCCTACCCTTAAAATCACTTTAAAGAACAAGTGAAGACAAAATCTGCCCTCTGTTATGCAGACACAGCTTTCACCCAAACCACTCATCCAGCTGAAGCGTTTGATTACTGCCTGCACTAAATTTCATTTTACAGGCTAGGCGTCTGATAATTAATAAATCAAATCTTCACTAAATCTTTCCGCTGATTTTTCATCTTTTTCTGAAAATTAGCTATTTGAGCCTGAGGTTCATTCAATCCATTAAAATGGAGAACTAGCCATTTCAGCTTCATACTCCAGCAGGTTTTTGATCAGCCATGCATGGCAGCGAGGAACTAGTGCGAGAAGCAGACTCTCTGCACAACAGCCACTGTTCATTTTTGGATGGAATATTCTACAGATGTTCCAGAAGAGACTTCTCAGAGTCACATCAGAGGCAGCAGATTTATAAGCGTGGTTATCCTCTCACATCTGCCAAAGACATGGAGAGAACATGCACCTTCCACTTTTGCTCTCACCCCAAATGTAGAGCACAGCACAAGAAGAAGATGAGGAAAAGGGGTAACAGTTTTAAATCAAAAGAGAAGAGATTTAGATTAGATGTTAGAAGGAAATTCTTTACTCAGAGGGTGGTGAGGCACTGGAACAAGTTGTCTGGAGAAGTTACGAGTGCTCTATCCCTGGAAGTGTTGGATGGGGCTTGAGCAACCTGCTCTAGAGGGTGGCATCCCCGCCCATGGCAAACTGGACAATCTTTAAGGTCCCTTTCAACCCAAGCCTTTCTATGGTTCTGTGCTATGGTTCTATGAATAAAAAGCTACTACCCTATAGTGTTTTTTAACTGGTTTGGAAAGGAGGGGCTGTTAATGTTCTGAAGTGCATTGAAGACATCCACTTCTTCCTGTTCCTCTTGGGAATTGTTTCTGTTTTCTCCTAGTTTTGTAAAGCAGCTCTCACAGTAGCCCCTTTCAAGTTTTTGATGGTGCAGAAACTGTCCTACCCCCAGTGTCCATGACAGAACTCCTGTCTATGATTGCATGGATGCTGCCATTCCCAGCTTTCTTGATAAATTTCCTATCTGGATATTTTGTAACTTTAAATAGGCCCTAATGGACCAAGCATTTGTCTTCTCTTGGTGTGGGTGTTGGCCGGCTTTTTGGAAGATAAATGCATCTATCCACAGGTCTAAACCTGGGTTTGTACTTCAACATTTTGCTGAGCCGTGTTCTGTTTAACCCTTGCAGAAGTTTCTGCTAAAAGGTTGAGGGCAGCAACAATTATGATCAATTCATACATTTTTATTAATATTACGACTGCTTCTCTTTTAACTATTTCTGCAAAAATCAGTTGATTTCGTCTTCTTAGACTTATCTGGGGAAACAGTTTACACTTTTACGTGGTATGTTGAAGTTCAAAATCCATGTTTGCTGGAAATATACAGAATCACGGAATCACAGAATTAACTAGGTTGGAAAAGACCTTTGAGATCATCAAGTCCAACCCATTATCTAGCACCATCTCATCAACTAAACCATGGCACTAAGTCCCACATCCAGTCTTTTTTTAAACACTTTCAGGGACGGTGACTCCACCACCTCTGTGAGCAGCCCATTCCAATGGCCAATCACTCTTTCTGTGAAGAATTTTTTCCTAACATCCAGCCTAAACTTCACCTGGCACAGCTTGTGACTGTGTCGTCTTGTTCTGTCTTGTCAGTTGCCTGGGAGAAGAGACCAACTTCCACCTGGCTACAACCCCCTTTCAGGCAGTTGTAGAGAATGATAAGGTCTCACCTGAGCCTCTTCTCCAGGCTAAACAACTCCAGCTCCCTCAGCCATTCTTCACAGGGCTTGTGTTCCAGACCCCCCACCAGCTTTGTTGCCCTTCTCTGACCACATTTGAGCATCTCAACATCTTTCTTAAATTGAGGGGCCCAGAACTGGACACAGCACTCAAGGCGCAGCCTAATCAGTGCTGAGTACAGAAGGATATTATTTTCCCTGGTCCTACTGGCCACACTATTTGTGATACAGGCCGGGATGCCATTGGCCTTCTTGGCCACTTGGGCACACTGCTGGCCCATGTCCAATTTCCTGTCAATCAATACCTCCAGGTCCCTTTCTGCCTGGCTGCTTTCCAGCCACTCTGTGCCCAGCCTGTAGCTCCGCATGGGGTTGTTGTGGCCAAAGTGAAGAACTGGCACAGACTTGTTAAACCTCATCCTATTGGATTCTGCCCCTCTGTCCAGCCTGTCCAGGTCCCTCTCCAGAGCCCTTCTACCCTCTAACAGATCGACACATGTCTCAGTTACTTTTTCCTTTACCTCTGACATATATTTCCATGGCCAGAACTCATCTAAATACTTGTCAGTTAGGCTGGCTTTGAGCATCCACACATACTAAGATGTAAGCAGACATGTCTGCAACCATGCTCCCAACTCTGAAGCAGCAGCTGAACACAAGCAGAACAAAAATACAGTGCTTAACTAATAGAGATCTGCTCCATAACAACACTCTTTAGTGATGCAAAATATACAGCTACTACTAATAACAACAACCAAGCACAAAGAGATCCATCTGAAGACATGAATAAAATTAACCAATATAACAACAGATGAAATTATGAAATTATGAGAAGATAACTGCAATATATAACATACAACACTATTTCAATAATTTTAAAGGAAGATTGCTCAAATCGAGTCTTTGAAAGCTGCTGTGGAAGAAGGGGGATGGGAAGAAAGCACCTAGAGATCACAGATGGGAAATCTGACGCTCAAGTTTAAAACTGAACAGTGCCTGGCGTCTATAATAGCTACAAATGAAGGCAATCAATACTATGTGCGAAATACCACTGTAATGCTCTCTAGTCTTAGATATTGCTAAATGAATACAGATGGCATGAAGTACTTTGATCAGATGGAATATAACATAGATTTTTTGTCCCTAACAAGCTTGACTCAAAACAGGACACAAAATAGAATGGGCCAGAAGGTCGTGTTAACCTTGTGGTTTTGTAGCAAAGTGCAGTGGGAGACAAAAATGGCCCAATGTTTAGAAGTTTTGCACATGGATAGAGCCAGAAAGTCTGGCTGCTATCTGTTATCCTAGCATTAGCAGGCAAGGGAAGAAGCGTTAATGGGGGTTTAAGGCAAAGATTGGTAACCTAATATTAGTGAACCAATATGTCTGTCACTTTTGTGTTCATTAGTTTGATCAAACTGTCAAAACTTTAGGAGACTGAATGATGGAAATAGATCTAGCTACTCTCATTTAAGAGCTAGCACCATTTCTATCTTTGTACAGTCTGCTTCAGCATTCTCCACTGGTGTGGGGCCATAGCAGTGTGTCAGATGCTGCAGCACTTAATATACAGGCTGTGACAGGCTATTGAATGCTTTGAAAACAGCAGAAAAAGACTGATCAGTGAGTTATATGTTATGCAGAGAAAATATGGAGAACTCAGATTCATCTTCCAAAATCATCAGGAAGTTTTATAGAAGCATTTCTGTTCAATGCAAACTATAGTAATAACATAACTGCTTCAATTTTATATCATTTTACAAACATCAGTGGATGCACTTTCCCAGAAGCCTTTTGGGATAAATCAGAGGAATAATCACGGCTCTTTGGCAAACAGAAGCAGGATTCGTTTTGCCAAAGACAGCAGCCTGCATTTGAGCTTATGACATACCCCATTTTTGTACCAGTCAGACAGTGAGGTGCCTGGCAAAACCAGCTGTCTGCTTGAAGGCACAAGGTTGAGGCTCTGGAGACCTCTCAGATCCTAATGTTCATTTCCAAATCAGGATATTCTACAGATGGACATGATTCTTTCAAATGAGAGGCCAGCCTTCACCAGAGGATATCTGTACCATCACCTAGGGCCTCGATGCTCAAGACCAGCATGTGTGTCAGACACTATTCCTATCCCTAAGTGGCATCAAGTATGGGATTTCTCTAGAAATACCATCATTACTCTCTTATTAAAATTAATTCCTTGTCCTTCATCCCATGACGACCTTTGAAAATACTTTTTCCTATTTTGTGTGGAAACCCATAGATGTCAAAAAACATTGCTGCTTCCGGAGTGTCATTATCACCACTATAACAAACAATCTTTATTGCCTCAAGCTAAATGTAATATTTCAATGTTAAAGAGCCCAAATCAATACTTTCATTATCTGCACTATAAATTATCCATTAATGGAAGCTCATTCAGAAAGGCACCATCTTTTTCTCCCTTCACCTCTAAGCATTGCTGTGGGCTCACAGCTGGCATTGCAGGCTGTGCAGCTTTAAGAGAGCATTTTCCTCAGAAACAGCCAGGAAGCCTGGTTGTTCAGGATTTCATAAAGAGGGAAGGGAAGGGAAGGGAAGGGGAGGGGAGGGAAGGGAAGGGAAG